>JABSTQ010006545.1:0-84964 GCA_013358835.2 Ixodes persulcatus | reverse complement strand
TTGTCTTAAATAGTCTTGTAAATTCAGAGATTTCCTAAAATGCAAGGCGGGAAGAATATTTAGTTTGAGTACCCTTTTCAGTATAATAGATACTGTGTGCTGCCGTTAGTGCTAAGTCGAGATCGGTGCTTTTTTGGCATTTTGCTCAGAGTAGTACCCATTTTTATCGGTTAGCCTCTTGGTGCGCCAACTAAAATCTTTCTATCCAGACGCCTGCCCTTTGCTGGTACACTCTACCCTCATTCTCAGTTAGTGTATGAACTGGTATCCCCAGTTGACACTCGTTGAACATGAGGGTAGAAAAATCTTTCCATTCCAGCAGAGCCATATATTGGGTTAGTTTGGCCAGTCTATGATCTCGCCGCCGTAACGTCCCCCTCCCGAGTGAGCCAATCAGCCCGCGGCGCAGACCGAGAGGCGTGAGCGCACGCGCGTGAGCTCTTGACTGTTGCCAGCTGAGGGGGGAGGGCAGCCATTTTCATTCATTCGCCTGGCGGAATGCATGGGATCGGCATACAAATTTTGGTCCTCCACTTTTATTTGTTAGGCTCTCGCAACAAAATGATATATTGTTATTCCTCGGTGGCTTTAAAAGCTAACGAATTGGTTCTTCCACGTTCGACCGCAAACCTTGAGTCAGGCGAAAAAGAAATAAGCCTGTAGCAGACAACGCGTAGCCTCAACAGTGCTCCGCGCCGACAGCGTTGCGTCAAAATGGCGGTCGTCGCTTCGCTGCCTTTCTCTCTCACTCCTTCGGCGCTCTCCTCCCTTTCCGCCTCTCGAGCGCCTTCGTCGCCACACCGACTGGCAAAACTCTTCCAGTATACGGCTGTGCATTGACGTAGTAGTATTTTTTTGTAGTCTTTACAATTAAATGTGAATATTCAACAGAAATCTTTCAGGTTGGAGTGGAAGAGGGTTAAACGAATCTGTTTAATCATTTGCCTTAATTATACTTCGTCTCATCCTACGATGGACTAAAGGCAAAAGCTACGGACCGGCAGATCCAATCACGAGTCACTTAGAAACTGCATGGTATTGCGCTTCGATGCGCCTATCGGTGCCCGCGTCTCGGATCACTGATGGGGACAGGCGGACAGTGGTTCGAATCGAATGGCACTAAGTGACTCATCAATCTTACACTGCAAAAAAGCGACGACATACAAGCTCTTTGCACTGTCCAAGCTATAAACATGATACAGCACTTTTTGATTCGCAGCACTATTCGTCCACCCCTAATCAGTGTTAAGCATGTCATAGTTCAGCGTGGAACGTAATTGGACCTGGCGGACCGTAGCTTTGGCCTTTAGTCCATCGTAGGATGAGACAAAGTATAGGTACCCATCATTTCAAGGCCTGCATGGCCTTGTCCTCGGGGGAGACTATGGCTGTGGTAGTAAAGGAGCAGTTTTTTTTGTAAGTACAAGTACAAAGTATAGAAATAAAAGGATCTATGTGCTGATCACAAAAGAATATGCCATTCATTGTAATGTATCTCTGCCAAGTACTTGATTGTGATTTGTTTATATTTTCAGCTACCTGGGTGCCTCAAGGTCTGGAGATCCTAGTGGCCACAAGCTTGGACTCAATCTTCTTCTGTCGTCTGGCCAGGACCCGGGGGGGAGGTAATCCCAGCAACAAGAGCATCGCAGTATCTCCCTGCCTGTGACTTGATTAGCGTCACGACAGGGGAGTCTTCGTGCCACCAGGTGTTAGGTATGCCACTCGAAATAAGCATTCTTTTTACCTGTTCCTTGAGTGAAACATCAAAAGCACTACTAAGCCTAAAATGCAAAAGACATTCAAATCTTGGGTTGGATGGAGTTCCAATTACAAAAAGGAGTCTGCAGACATGATTAACATGTGAACCTAAAGCCCGCTGATGTAAGTTCAACGGTGTCACAAAATAACTTCCCGCAAATGGCTTCGCTCGTGCTATACCCAAACAATTATTTTAAATAATCACTGTGTTACGTTGGTGTCATCAATCTTACGTACCTATCGTGCTCAGCAGTTGGGAGATGTGAAATATAAAAAAACAGGAACTTGCACATTGTCAGCTTTGCAAAGATTTATATAGTGAACAGAGCACAGCACGTTCAACTTAAGAAAACAATTCAGTGCAGGTCTATATTGAAGGTTCACATATGTGTAATTGCTCTTCATAATGAAGTGAAGTTTGCTAAAGTTGTGGCCCACTACAGGCTTTCTTTTAGTGTTAAAAAGTGTTATGATGTTTTAAACAGCTCGCACCAAATGTTTTCTTGAAATACAAAGGTTCATGGAAATTATTATGTGGATGTTTGCAGAGAGTCATGGTGAGACCAATCTTTAATGTCAAGTGTTCCACTTATTCAGAGTTGGTTGAGCCATTAAATATTGTAGGTCGCAAATTAAATTTTTATGTGGTGCAGTGGGCACAATCATCCGTGATGACTAGCTCTACCTACGGGAACTTTATATGTTTACTACAGCAAGATGGTTTCGCAAAACAAACTATTTTATTGAACTCTTGCACTAAGCTTGTCTCTAGAAACTTTTTATATTCTTTACGATGCTGAGATAAGATTCTGGAAATAGTTTTTCTAGAACTACGGTAGATATTTCCAGTTCATCAGCTTTCTCGCAAAGCATTCGAGAGACCCAAACCCTGTAATGTACGAAGGGAACTCTCCGAATGACGCGGCTGACAGTTTGAAACAGTCGGCACTGTAACAGTAACAATGGCATGTCACCTGCTTATGTGACGCTCATTGTCGCAGATCAAACTGCTTTTTCCGTCTACACATTTTCGGTAGACTCATTCACGGAACTCCCTCTCGAGGCTGTAGTGCTTGGTTCTCCAAAGTAATTTGCATGAATATATATGCAACAGGTTTCTTTGAGTGTACGTCTAACACATATTCTTCATATTGAATGTGCTAACTCTATTTATGACCATATCCATAATTGTATCCACATCCTACCAAATATTTTTATTTTGACATTTGAGTTTTCGACAGTACTTTTCTACACATCTGTGCTTGTTGAGCCGTACTCAAGCGCATACATTTTGTCTTTCACTATTACATCAATATATAGAAATGTTGATGCCGAGTGAGAATTCAAGCTACCGAATCTGTCGTGTGAGTTAAGAACACAGAAAGAGCTCTATAGACAAAATTTTGTTAAAGAGGGCTGTATGGGTATCAGAATAGCACGTGCCATGCTAAAAAAATGCAAACTCTTAGGTATGCAAGGATGACGGTGCTGCGCCATTTCTGATATGTCACAAAAAATCAGTGACATATATTGTTCCTCATGGATATTTAAACTTTCAAATTCAAAGCCTAAGTTTTATTCAAGAACGTTCCTCAATACAAATGTATTTAGAGATATGAGCCACCGACCCATGCAAGACTTTGTGGCAAATATTCATTTTCATGTGCATTACGGTTTACAAGGTCTAGTCTGCACTGATTTATTGCATTCATGCTGAAACTGGGAGGGGTTCTCGGGGTATGAAGAAAGAGATAAACATTTCTTGAAATCAAAATATTTGAGAACGGACAAACGGAATGATATTAAAGCGGTATCTTAGATTCTCCTTTCTTTGTCTTATCTCTAATTATCACTTTATTTCATGTGAGGCATTAAGTTTTTTAGGGCGCAGGTCTTAGGTGCCCGTTTCACGGCGTCGCCATCGGCATAACTGCCCCGCTAAACTTGGCAGGAAATTGAATTAATGTAGAGATCATTTGACATTAATTTTTCAGCTAAATCTATTGGAGAAACTGTGTTTGTTTCTGGCTAACGTGACACAAAGTCATGTGACGTCATTTTTCCCGCTACATTTAGTGGGAAAACTGAATTGGTGTTGAGGTCACGTGACATCAATTTCCCTGCTAAATTTAGTTAGATAATTTTCCTGCTAAATTTAGGGAAATTTCCCTCTAAATGGGAGGGAGCAGACGAGGAGGGGGGGAGGTGAAGGAGTGGCATACCCTCCCATCCTCCTCCTCAAGATCTTCGCTCTGATTTCGCATTACAAAGAATTGTAAACTTCTTTTATTTTTAATCTCATGTTTATTCAATTTTTATATGGCAGGTGCACCCGCAGCACAAATCTGGGTTGTGCTCATCCTCTACGCACAAGCTAGGAACTCCTGAGTGGCAAGAGTGGGAGTTTGGCCTGACAGCTCAAGGGACACCTTTGTTCAGTATTGAATTTATAATTATCATCTTTTGAGCAAAGTTCAGCTTTGCTGCATGCAAATCTTCTAGAAATAAATACTTGCTACTGAATTTACCACGTCACTACATTTCGCCACTGCTATTAGTGCTCCTCGAGAACCTCGGACAAGAGCTTATTTGTGTGCAAACATCATGCTTGTTTCAAACTAATGCTGATGTAGAGACTCGCTGACATCCAGCATTCCAATGCAACGCTGGATGTCTGCGAGTCTCTCCCGAAGGATGCAAGCAGGGAAGGAACCATACAGTCGTATCGTATTAAGGGACATGCTATAGGGTGTCCTTTGTATTGTAATTGTAATGATGAGTCGGCTTATTAAAGGGAAGTGCAAGACTTCTTTCAGAAAACTAGATGGAGGTTGATTCTAGTGTAGTTTTATCCCGTGAATCTGAATATCAAGTTCGTTTTCTCCAAAGAAATAACAAAACGTGAGAAAACACAAAAACAACCGACCAGTAGTGGCGTCGTAAGGGGATTTTTCAGCTGCCAAGCATGTGTCGCTTGAGGGCCGCGCGTCCAATTGAAAGCTTTCTAGGTGTACTGTCCCGTACTGGCACCAGTCGTGAAGTCTTTTTTTCCCCTTTTTAAAAATGGTGTGTGCATGCATAGTTTTGATTAGCACTGAAGATGCATGAGCAGAGATTTCGAAAGCTCCTTTTGTGATGTCGCTCTCCGGGAATGAGTGCCTCCAGCGATGCTTTAAAAATTATTCTATGCAGCCTCGGTTCACGAAATTACCAAATAATTTTGATATTTGAGATTCTGGAGGTCAAATGAAGAAGATTTAAATGTGTTTCCTCAAATACAAAACCACTCTAGCTTCCCTTTAAGTATATTATATTCGTTAAATGTTTAATTAGTGAAAATAGGCCCATAATTCCAATTAGAAAGTTGCTAAGCATCATCGAAAAACAATAAATCAACCCTTTTCATGAATATATAAGACGGGAGCAGCATTTTATGGCATTCTAAAAAAAGGCTTAATTTGGACGCAGTTTCCAGATTTTGGTTTTTTATCAGAGCGCATCTTTGCACCTGCGATACTGCTGACCAGTGGCTGCAATGCGGAGCCACCTCCTCGCCTCCCTCGTAGAATGGAGGGAAGCAGGGCGCACGTGTGTTGCGTGACTAAACCCCTGGGCGAGCAGGACCGTAGGTGCAGAGATGCGCTCTGATAAGAAACCGAAACCTAGAAACGGATCCAAATAAAGCGTTTTTACAGAATGCGTAAAATGGTACCCCTGAATTATATCCTTCTAAAAAGAGTTTATTTAGTCGTTTTCAATGACTCGGCAAATTTCTCATTGAAACCAAATGTTCATTTTCACTAATTAAAAAGTAACTAAAAAATTTTATTTAATTATCCGACTAATTGTTGTGATTAGGCCCCTATACTACGTACCCCTGGACGTATAACTCACCTGCACAAACCGCATTAATGTAGCTTTCACAACCTTTCTAAAGAAATATGTAAAGCTTAAAAGATCGCCCTGTATAACAGTGAAAAGGCGATACCAGCATGGTGGAGCTATATGGCTCCACCATCTTGGTATCGCCTTTTTGCTGTTATAGGATGTCCCATATTACGTTATGCTTGTATGGTTCCATCTGCCTACATGGTTCCAACAAGATCCACTATGCTGGTATAGGATGTCCCATAATACGACACGCCTGTATGGTTCCAACAACCTGTATCGTTCCGCTTTAATCCACTATACTGGGGCCGCTTTCTCGCTGGTATAGGATGTCCCATATTACGGTTACGCTTGTATGAGGCTTTTTCCAACATCATTCCATCGTCAAGCTTTTCCAATAGGGAAGAACGGAACATCCTCCTAAGGACGCGCTCATGCGATGTGCAACCTATTACTCACTATAGCGATAACCCGAAAAATATCTTCGCCCCCCGAACGAAACAAAACAAAAATATATATATATATATATGTTTCAAGAGGCACTCTTCCTCAAAATCCCGACTGTCAACCCGACCACCTTGAAGATGCACGTAGTCCGGGGCGCAATAACACATTGCGCACTTTCAATAGCAAGTATTGCGACACACTCATAGATGGCGCCACCTGACAGCTGGAGTTTTTGACGTTTTGATAGGCTACCAACTTAGTTAAAATTTATTACAATGAGAATCTCTGCAAAAAAGATCTTGTAAGAGATTTATTAAAAAAGTCCTGCTCTTGAATATTGTCGAGCCTAAATTTGTATTTAGGCCCCGGTTCATTTTCAAATGTTTATGGAGCACGGAACGAAAAAAAAGGCTTTTTCAAGCATCTTTAAGGTCCCGTAAAACATTTCAAGCTGAAAAATTGGAAAATGTAGGGCCCCATTATTACTCAGTTTTTTTTTTTTTGTTTTTATCTTTCTAATAAAACCAATCCCAAGTCAGTCCGGTCGGTGGTTCATGAGAAAATATACTAAAACGTTGCTATTGGAATTGCATAGGGCTTGGGAGGTGCGATATCCTCTTAACAATAAACGCTAGATATGCAGGTGGCGCTAGTGTGATGTTGCAGTTCGAAGCAGAGAGTAAGCAGTCTAAATTTGACTTCCGGTAAAGCATTCCTATGGGGAAACGCAAATGCGTTTTGTCTTCACACTCGACTTTAAGAGCAAATATTGCTTAGTGTTGTGACAGAATAAAACGTTTGGAATATTTTACAATCAGATGTAAGAAATATGTCAGTTGGAGCGTTTTATTTAGAATTTATGGCGCCAGACACTGCGCTAAAATAGCCCAATACACATGTATAATACGTGCTGACATTGCAGGTTGCCATTATACGGCACGTATTTACGGGTTAAGTCAGTGCTATGAAGCACACGGCGTGAATCAGCTTGACAAAACACAAAAGGATTATATTATGTGCGAAATCAAACAACCAAAACAGACGGCAAGAACCAGGCCTGGAGGTATGGAACGAAGAATTCGTACTGGATTAGTAGCATACTCTGCATGAATAATAAAAATAAAACAGTAACCGGGTGTTGTTTCTTTGAAATAAATATGACTGCTATTTATTGATTTCTTGAATTGACATATCATGCTGTACCGCACAGACCTGGGCCTCGATTTTCGCTAACAAATGACTCAGTAAAAAAACATTAGCTAATAAATTACAATTTTATAATGTGAATAAAACTACATAGTACCCGTTACGAGTAAAGAAACTGCGATGATTTCTATTATTTCCTGGCGAAGAAAAAAAAAACATCAAGTACGTTTTCCCATAATAATGCAAAGGAAGATTGGAAAAGTAGACTGGTTGCTTTCTGCTTCAATTTACAACCGGCAGTTCAGTAGACACTTGCGCCAGCTGAGCCTCTAGCGTATACTGTAATAACTCTATGCCTTATAGCGCGCAGATGCAGACAGCGTCCCATTTGATATTTTTCTAAATTTTCCAAGCACGAGGGTGCATCCAACGAGGATAGTGACACGCGCTGCACGTGGGGGTGTCTGCAGTAGTAACTGTTCTAAAACAATTACCTCGCAAGCGCGTTCGTCAAAGCCTTATCATAATTATTTACTTTGAATCTTTTCTATTGGGAAAGCAAGCCCGCGCGGACCTTAGAATTACACTTTCAGAATTGTCCTCGACGTTTGGGTAATTTAGTAACAGGTTAATTTTCTCTAGAGCCAAGTTTCACGGTTTTCAATTTATGATGGTGCTATATACAGTTCTTACATGCTGGACAAAAATGCTGCCGGTGTGCCTCGACACCCAGGTGTCTCAAGCATGTCCACAAGAATGAATGGCGCTACTTTTCCCAGGATAGATAGGCTTTAGGTATCGGTGCCACCAACGTCATGAACGGGTGGTTTTCTATCGATTTTCTGTTCGGCACACCTCCCCGTATAGACACCAGAATAGTATTGCCGAGAAGTAGGACGTATTCCCCCATGTAAAGTATTTGGTACCGGCGTGCGGATGTGTTCATTGCTCGCCGTTCAGTGCTCACTTCTTCGCCATCGTTTATAGGACTGAACTTCTCATTGGAAGGAAATTCTAAGGCGAAGTTCAGTTCTTCGGACTTGAAAGGAAATTTCAACAAGGTTTTTCTTCACTTTAAACAGCCAAACATTTAGAAATTCCCCAAAGAAGAGATAATCTACTCTTACTTTACTCAATATATGTTCCACGAGCAACAAATTGTGTTTCTTAATCTCAAATGCATGCCGCTCTTCGTCGCCAAAATCCCGGTAGCGCGCGTTCTTGCCCCCTCCCCTCCCCCTTCGCTTTCCGGGAAGTTTTCTACGAATACCACTTATATTTGCTTCAACCTGCAGGTAACGCCAGCTACCACCCCAATTATAAAGCGCGGAGCAATCGCTGATTTATCCTCGTCAAACTTGGATAGGTATTTGCAAGTATCTAGAAGCGAAAGGCGGTTAACAATTTACCGCGGTTAAAGTTAACCGGCTTCGAGCAAACGGGCCGTGGAGCTCTCTGCCTTCACTAAACAGGGGAAACACACAACAAATCTTCCTGGGCATCTAATCTGAAGCATTCATTCAGTAGCCGCGTGAGATGTCACCTCGGCGAACGCTTCTGTATACTCTATGCCAGTCGGACAGTTGAACCACCCATACAAAAATGGTCTATGGTCGTCTATGAAAAATTATATGGCAGGCTATCACACCCTATGGTCCATGGTCAGCCATAGAGATCCATAAATATAGCTACAGCCAGCTATCGAAAAATCTAGGGCCCTGTGTCTTAAGACTAGAAACCAATATATTTTCTTTTCCCGCCAATAGAAAACTCTATAGCCGCAAGTCTAAAGACTGGGAACCAATTAAGTTGTCTTTACCCGCCTATAGGAAATTTTATGGCCCGCAGTTTAAAGACCGGAAACCAATAAAATTTCTTTACCCGCCTATAGAAAATAATATGGCACCGTGTCTAAAGACAGAGAACCAATCAATGTTCTTTAGCCACCTATAGAAAAATTGATGACCCTGAGTCTAAAGGCTTGGAACCATTAAATTGTTTTTTCCGTCTATAGAAACATTTATGGCCCCGAGTCTAAAGACTAGAAATCAATAAATTTTCTTTACGAGCCTATAGAAAACCACTAGCGGCACTTGCCTTTTTTCGGAAAAACGATACAGGTTACAATATTAAAGTAATACTAAATTAATGTAATACCGGTGACAAAGCATGACCCAAGATATGTTCTCTGCTGTTGCAACGAGTCGTGAAAACCAGTAATATTGTTTGTTTGAAAAATCCATTGAAATAGTTGTGCAACAATTCAAATTACTTATTACCCCCCAAAAGTGTAAACAGATTACACTCGCACCGAATACTGCAATGAAGCAATAGCTTGATTGCAGTCTTCAGCAGAAGTGTAGTGCATTCAAAGCCTCCTCCTTTATACCCACAAAGCCTGGCAGTTTTACGACGGAGCCATACAGTGCCCGGTCGCAGATTTGGAGCGCGCTAGGATCTGGTAGCACAGAGACTTTCTGGTATTCAGCCAACAGCTTCTGCAGGGGCGAGGACCCAAAACCTGGTTTTGAAACCCGATGAGAAAAGAAGTGGTAGCGCGAAGAACGCGAGGAGCACGAGCAGACATTCCATCAATCGGGAGGGGTGTGTTTCGGCGTCTCGCCGTAGCGGGGTGCCCGTTACATGCCTCTCCTCTTGTCTGTTGTCTGTTGCTCTACCTTTTTTCGCTTTCGGCAGCCGTGTCTCGTGGCGATCTGCCAGGCTTTGTCAGTTTAAAGGAGGCTATGGTTGAACATACAATGAGGTTGCCGTCCGAGAAGTTGCGCGTCGCTGCCGTTACTTTGTTGGGATAGCATAAGCAGCTTAGATTACAAAGAGGGTTCATATTAAAGCATGGGAAGCGTTTGCTATTTAAAGGCGGAAACCTCCGGCGGCTATTGGATGAAAGTGCATATGCAATGCGTTTCCGCGTGGAACGCAGAAGGAAAGGCGGAGATGTGTGCAGATGATCAACACTTTCGTAACTCTAAAATGTTTAGGGAACAAGCTGTTGTTCTCTAAACATTGAACAAACACTTCCATCGACAGAACAGTCTGCGGCTTACCCTTCGCCCACCGGCGCGGATGCCTGATAACAGCGATTAGCATGGCAATTGGTGGTGCCTACTACCACTCCCAATTGAATGCTCAAAAACCTTATGTTGCTTGTCATCTAGCAATTCAAACTTTGCCAAACCTGCCCGCGCCGAGGGCATTGTATAATGGTGGCTATAGGGGCAGATGTACAGAGCGCTCCGCAATCTTGGGTAGTTCCACCTGCTTCATGAAGAAAAAGTGGTGTTGTAGCCAGGATAACGGTGAATTAATGCTCAAAGGGGCGTGGCGAGAAGCGTCTCAAGTATTGTGCGGGAGCGCGCGGTGCCCGAGAGCGTCTCATACTACTCGGGCTCATGCAGTACGCAATTTTACGAGTAATGCCATTGTGCGCCGCCCAATGGCACCAGGCGCTTGGTATCGATGCACAAGGCACATGCAACGTACAGCCCTTGGGAAGATCATGGCGGCACAGCGCAGCACTGAGCTCGATTTCAGACGCCATGTTCTTCCCAGAAGTGGTGCCCGGCACGTGTCCCGAGCATATCCACAAGAATGAATGGCGCTCCTTTTCCCAGGATAGAGCGGATTTAGGTACCGGTGTCACCGGCGTCAAAAACAGGTGGCACTCTATCGAATTTTCGTTCGGCACACCTCCCCTTGCAGCCACCGCAATTGTATTATCGGGAAGTATTATCGCTTTTCAGAAAGAACCACTTATTGAAAGTTCAAAATAGTATAAAAGTATCTAATTTTTAATGATCTATAATCAAATAAAATCCGAACCAACAGCCTTCTTTCAACAGTTCCTTTGGAGAGAACACACTTACAATCTTAGGTCCATAAACTACACAAGAGAAAAAGTACGCACAAAATACGACAACCAGAAAGTATCTAACCAAACACCCATCCTTCTATTGGACCATCCTGAGCTGATGGCTAAACCCAAAGACAGTCTGTCAATTCAGGCTTTAAGAAGAAACATGAATATGTACATACTTTCGCTCATATCAGGAGTGTCTGCTTTCTCTTTTTTTCCGCTTTCGAGTGCTATGATGTCTGATGTGTCATGTTTTATTCGTTTTTATCATGACAAGCTTTTTTGTAATTTCTATGACCTTTATGCAGTGCTATCCCGTGTGCATTGTTATGTTTATGCTTTTCATTTAGATGTTTACTTTTCACAAGTTTTCCTTACTCTTCCTTCGTGTGTGCCACGCTGAGTGATGTGTGGGGAATGGGGGGGTTTCGATGCCTTGTCAGGTATTTTTATTGCATTTTGCGACGGCCCCCTAGACAACTGTTTGATATATGTTTTCCCCTGGTAAAGTATTTAGTACCGGCGTGCGGTTGTGTATCGCTACTGCGTGATGCACGTTAAAAACCCCAGGCTAGCAATCGTACTGCATTGGCCAGCAGTGTCGTCTAAATGCCTGGCAGGCCCAAAGCAATGAAGGATGCAGAGGCGAGGGCTTTGCTTGGTTCATTGGACGTACCACACCCGTCCGCTTCTACTGGAAAGCAGAACATGGCATTTAAGTCGCCTTAGCAACGCTGCCGAGGAAATATCCGGGTACACCCTACACTCGTTAACAACATTTCTCCGCATGTCCAAAGAAAGAGATGAGCGGGCGTAGTTTTAGTAAACGCCCCTGCGTACAGTTGCGTTTTAGAGCGTTTGAGTGTTTTTTTCTGCCTTGTGTCCAGAAAAGAGAGCGAGTCTCCGACACATTCGAGCTTCGTATAAAGCGTGAAATCCAATTCAAGGTATAGACCAGCACGCGGCCCTGACGTCACGCAGCTGCGGTGGCACTTTCGACGGCACTGAGCATGCGCAGACACTTCACTTCACGCGAATTCGGTTTCTGCGCAAGCGCAGTGCCCATAACTAGACATGCCAGTTAAGTGGCATGTCTAGTTATGGGGTCGTCCATTTGTTATTCGAACCGACCATTAAGCACTTGTGATACTTTTTTCTAACAAAGGGTCTGATGTTTGCCCGTTGCGCGTCACACATTCGACGGCGATTCGGATGAATTATAGTTTCCGCATAGAATATCAGAAAGGATCTGCAAAGTCAGTCGCGGATGCGTTTTTACGACTACCTCTTCAAGACACCGAGGGATGTACCCTGTTTGAAGAGTATCTTGTTGGTCTCATCGAAACGCCCCTCTCAGGTCAGGAATTTCAAGAGGCTACCGCTAATGACGCCCCTCAACCTAGCGTCATTCGCTACACCCCTGAGTTTTGCCCAGACGACAACACTCACACCCAGATCGCCAGCCGTATTTCCACGTACGAGATCAGCTGTCCCTCCATGAGGGAATACTTTTTCAAGGGCAGAATATTGTTGTCCCTGAAAATCTGCGAGACCACATCATTCAACTGGCTCATGGAACTCACCAAGGTATTTCTAGAACAACGAACATCATAAGAGAGCTGTACTGGTGGCCGCAAATGAACCAGCAGATAAAGTTCAAGATAGAAAACGGCATAGTATGTCGTTCCACCGATAAGCCAGTCAAAGCAGCACCATCGCCTCTTTAACCGTCACGTTTTCTGAGAAACCCTGGAAGGAGCTCGGGATTGACATCGTGAGTCCAATAGAGTGGAAGCCAGTAAGTCAGCGGTTTTTCAGTGTCCTCATGAACTATCACTGGAAGTGGCCGGAAGTTCAAGCAGCAGCTTCTGTGACCTCATCTACAATTATAAGATTTTTGAAAAACATCTTCGAACTTAAGGGATTAATTACCCTGCGAAATATTCTCGGACAATGGTGTCCAGTTTGTTTCGAAAAAAAAAATCCAGGAATTGCTTTATCAACATGGGATAAAACATCTCAAGGCATCCCTGTACCACACGCAATGCAATGTGCAGGTGGAAAGTTCTTATAGAGTCCTCAAATCCAGTCTACTGTTGGCCGTCTTTCAAGGCCGTTCTTTACCAGATGCGGTCCGTGATTATCTAGAGCGGTATCGTCGGACACCGCATGCAGAAACTAGAGTTGCGCCATTGTGGCCTCTTCACGGAAGAATTCATTGTTCGAAATTGGATCTACAAGTGATAAAAACCAGGTCACTCCGAGTGGATTTTCCGGAGACACGTGCGCGACTGCCACTGCGTGTGCAGCAGAATCAAGGAAAGATGAAATCGTACTCGGACAGTCGTCGATCTGTTCGACGACCCCAGCTTGTTCCTAGGCAAGCCGTCCGGAATTTTTAATCATCCCATCGAAGCAAGATACAATCCAAGTATTGAACTCCGCAGATCGTTCAGACAAGTAGGATCTGTAACATATGAATTCGCAGATGAACGCCGCTTGAACGCAGCAAACTTAACGAAGACCCCACTGAAAACAGTGTGAGAATATTTTGATTAAGTTTGGGAAGATGACAGTATTGACGCGCACCCTTTATTCAACAGCCCGGTCTTTCAGTGCCAAACACTTCGGGTCTTGGCCCTGCCCCCAGGAAGCTAAATCTCTTCCGTCCTCTGCTGTGGGGCCTCTTTGAATTGTGTCTAGAGGCTGACATGTGTCTTGGACATGTGTCTACGCTCGAGCCTGGTGGGGCTCCGGGTCCTCTCGCGGCGTCTGAGCCTGATAAGGCCCTGATGTCTACTGGTGCAGCTGAGCCTGTTGCGCGTGTTCCTGACGTCGAGCTTTTGTTCCTTTGTGTATTTACAGGAAACATATATTTTGGTTTTGCTTTTTTCAAAGTCTTGGCACTCAGAATTTTCAAATTCCAACAGATAAGCAAAACTCACTGGTGATTTTCCTAGATTTGCTTCGAACATGTTTTGAACTCGGAGTTGTGGGAATAGTCCAAGGTCAAAAGACGTTTCTTTCCCCATAAATTTCAAACCATTTCGTCTGCACGAAGTACGAACTACGCAACACTTTACTCTATCCGAGAGGGAAAAGAAAAGCAATAATAATTGTGTTGTAAGCTTTGCATAAAAGAAAAAGAAAGGAAGGAATATGTAGCTGCTTTAGCACGTGAACTGGAACCGGTGCCTGCGAAATACCGCTCTAACGCGCCTGCGTGATACCGTACGATGTGCTCGTGATTAAAAAGATTGTGCTTAGATTCGGAAGGGGGCTGTTCGTGTCTGTTTTTCCTCCTGGGTCGGCTTTCTCGGACTCACTGAAAATATTACAAGAGTCTCGAAGGTTCGGGAAAATGTCAAGCTAGTAAGCCAGCGAGCCCAGGCATCGTCCCCTGTACACTGATACGGAAAAGAGGAAACGCACTCCGAGGCTGCGGTTTACTAAACCTGGGAGGTGTGCCGACTGCGTCGACCTTTCTGTATGAACTGCGTGTTCTTTGGCCCTAATATTCTGCGGGGGCCGGGGGTGGCGCTGACAGTCACAGCGGGTCCAGGATGCCGGTCAGGAAGTGTTTACCGACGCTGGCTTGGGGGATTTTGCGTGGCTGTTTCGTCTTGTTTTGCGTTGTATGAAGTGATACAATATTGTGTGGTTGCTAGCTGTGCCGAAAATAGAAGGGACTCACAAGGATGTCAAATGGGGCGAAAAAAAAAAGACGGAGCGGTGATGTTTTGTGCCCGGATAAGCATGCAAAAAGAAACAGTTCTTGTTTCCGACGCCAAACGACGCTTTCTTTTAGCGGAATGAAATTGTCTGATTCTAGGGAAAGAACAAAATAGATGCAGAGAAAAACAAAAGTCCAAGAAGAATATGTGACGAGTGTGACATGAAAGACAAAACAAATCTCAGTCAGTGGCTTTCTTTTCAATAAAGACAGCAGTTGAACTTGCACCGTTTATTTTGCCAGTCTTGTTGTTTTTTCTTATGATGCATGCTCACTAGATGAAATCAATTCACATATTTCATTGTCTTATAAGCTTTGGCTCAGAATGCAGAAGTCAAGAATAGCTCGCTTATTTTTTCCATGCTGCACAAAAAAAAATATTAGATCACTGAATCCGAAACTAAGCCGTTGAAGGTATGCAAACTGGACAGCTGCCAACAAATTAATTAAAACAGCTATATCAGTAAAGCGGAGAGGACGGCATCACATGTCATATACTCAAAGTTCTCTTTGTCAAATGTACGCTGGTTTGGGGAGAAAGAAGAAATATAGAGGAGGAGAGGGTTGCCAGAAGTCACGTGGCTGTGAAACTTTAGTTTTTTAATCAACCTATGTGCAGCCTTTTAGAAGCACCGAAAAATGCGTATCATAACTCTCTCTCTCTTTTTAATATTGAGCCTCCGCCTTCGATGACGCACGGCTTCAATTATGTTTGATAGTTCTGTCTAAATCAAGGAAAACGGCACGTGACTGCTGATAAAAGTGTGAGCGTGACTCAAACCGGCCAGTTCCAGCGAGCATAAATACCCTGTCAGTGAAATATAGTTATTCTTCTATTACAGCAAGACAAACACAATTTAAAGAGCAAGGCTGTATGAGTTGCCCACCGTTCCCAAACAAAATTTGACATTTGAATATAAGCCTCTGCCGCTCGCGCAAGTAACGCTTCATCACAGGGGTATGACATAGGAATGAGCATGTTCTCTTTCACAACCCAGAAGACAAAAACAAACGAAAAATCCGCGCGATGGTCCTCTGCCTCACGGCGCCCTCACCCGCATGCTTGCACATCGCATCTCTCTCAGGATCGCCGGCCGGCACAGACTCCATTCTAGAGCACTCTAGAGCCACTATATGAGCTACGCTTAGAGAATCGGCACTCTGTTCCCGATATTGTCGTGGGCGCCGCCATCTTGACGGTTGTGCAGAGCAGACGCATCTGCTGATCTTCACCATTCAAACGTGCGACTTCCTCAGGATTTGTTTCGGTGCCAGGGAGCTCATGCAATATAACGTTGCTTTGTCGCGAACAGTTTAACATTTCTGGAGGAGGAAAGGGATTTCCCTATGATTTCAGGAAAAGCTTCAGATAACTGGCAACCATGCTTTTAAGCCACAAAATGGGCAAGCGTCGTCACTCTGAGGCGTAGCTTATTTAGTTCCACTAATGCACGCTACCGAGGCTGTCATGATGACTAATTCTTCTTCTTCTTGTAATGCTCGTCTGTGGCGCGAGACGGCACTGCCTACATTGGCACCCCTTAGACGCTTTGGAGCAGCTGTGCCCGTGGGTGCCACCATAGCCAACCTTCAATTTTTGCTTCCCCTTTTTACATTTACTTCACTTCAGCGTGACCATAGCGGGGGCAGGTTAATGCCATATTGGTCTCTACAGAGTCCTTCTCCCCAGCATTGGTCTTTGTGGAAGCTCGTTAAAGGGATACAAAACCAAGGAATTTAGTTTCCATAATAAGCGGCGCACGTTCTTTCCACGAGCCAGCAGCCGCCGGTGTGCGCGAGCACACGCAATAAAAATGACGTCGAAGACCTCCATTTGCGGTTAAGATGACAGTGAAATGTATGGGCCTCGGGCCAAAAGAGAATAAAGGAAAGTTTTTCATCTACACAATGGTGTCTGGTGAAAAACGTAAGCGATTAATTGGTCTAACAAGCACGTGACTTTCACTTGTAGAGATGAAAAGCCTGTATTTATTCTCCATCGACCCGAAGGCCATGCATTTCACTGTCCTCTTAAGCGCGAATGGATGTCTTTGACGTCATTTTCGTTGTGTGTGCTCCCACACACCGGCGGCTGCTGGCTCGTGGAAAGAACGTGTGCCACTTATTCTGGACACTGAATTCTTTGGTTCAGTATCCCTTTAAAGCCCGCTTCACAGGCTCGGCGTCTGCGTAAGACTAAAGTCACTGGATCCTGGGAAAGTAACGCCAAGCTCCCCAAGTGGTCGCCATCTTGGTCAGTGAAATGGGCAATTTCTCCTCGACCCCTCCGTTCTTGGTGAGCCGATCTAGATTCGCTGGTGACGGGTACCTTTATGGAGTCGTTTTTTGTATGCCGAGATTTCGCTAACACACACCGGCGAAACAAGCGTACAACTTCGTACCACCACCAGATGCTGTGTCGGTGCTTTGAGGCACTGAAAAATAAGTTTACTGTCTTGAAATACGCAAGAAGAAAAATATAATTGTAAGAGATCCACGAAGATGGGCATGATTAATAAGTTTATCGCATACAAAGTGCCAAAGACTCTTAAATTGGCGAGGAACGCTTTCAGTAAGATGATGCTCCATGGTGTTCCTGGCGCGACTGGTTTAGAACAACCCCCTGGAAGCTTCGAAGATTTAAATAGACCAAGATGGCGATTCCCATGGCAACGTAGACCGATTAGCAAATCACCCTGCGAGTTTGGGTGTGTCTGTATGTTAGTATCCGTTTGTGTCCGGCTAGCAGGTAGGGAAGGCAATGGCGCTACTTTCCCAGGATCCAGTGACTTTACGTAAGACAAGAGACGGTCAGCAGTGCCTGCTGTAATCTGGCTCGTGTGCAAAGCATCTATGGGAAGCCGATTAAAGAGAGGGTCTACTTCATACCACGCGAAGTGTTTGAAGTTCAGTGGTGGGCACCTCTTGAGGAGATTGGTCGCAGACAAGCATACTCATTCATGGTATAGCAGACTGGTATATATACAATGTGAAAGACGCGAAAAAACACATCTATTATTAAAAAAAAACAGAAACAGCGTAATGTCAGCTAAGCTGAGTGCCATGCGTGCAAACATGTGGGTTTGCGATCGGAACTAATCCAGTTACTCTATACACGGGGACAAGTTTCTTGGCAACGCAGTTTATGGTACGGGCAAATACCTTACTAGGGGGAATACATTCCACTCCGCTCATTTGCATGAGGGCAGGACGCCTACAGAACCGAATCCAGCCGTGTCAGTGGACGCGGCGGCCGTGGCGGTGTCGTCTCCAGATTTCTCTGCGACGCGCCGAGCCCTTTCTTTTGGAAAATAAGTTATCAATATCATCAGTCGCAAACATTTTACGACTACGCGCTACGCTACGCCGTCGGTCAGTGCGCCAGTGCAAACCAGTGTCTTGAGGTGTGAAACAACGTCAAATGTTTTGCGTGGCGTTTTCGTTTGATACTTTTCCGAAACGATGCACACGATATAACCCGAGTTTCAGCAAACGTTAGTTTAGTCTAGGCTTCTGAATTTGGCAGTTAGAAACGAAAAACTCCCCATTTATGTGTGTTTTGCCGTTGTGCGTTCAAGAGACAAGCTGTTATTTTATGTGTTGCGTACGTTATTTCTGTGATGTGCACCACTAATATGGTGTAGTTTTAGAATTTGTATTTTATAAACGAAGAAACACTATTGTTCGTTCTCCTAAGGTGCTACCGGCCTTTGGTTAGCAAAGCATTTTGTATTTAGTCTTTAGTCTTTATTTAGTTGGCTCTAGAGAGCCGCGGCACCGTGGAAAGGCAGCAGCCTGTACCATGGAGGCCCACAATACCGCGTCTAGCGAACATGATAATGTATTCAGTATATACATGCATGATGACGACGACGTGGATTGTTGGTATTTTGGAGGATGACAGTCCGATTCGCAGAAGTCCCGATTTCGTGCAGGTGGGTTGGGCGGGTCAGCAGCGAGCCATGGGGGTGTGGCACGCCGTTCGATCGGTGCATGACAGAGCCCCAGGAACATGATTGCACTGTTGCTCATTGGGGTCCACTGGGAGCGAAGCATCAGACTCCAAGGGGGTAGCCTAGTCAAAGTACGTTACTGAAGAGCGTCTCCCACTGGCGGTGTTTAGCGTTCTATGCTGCCCATTCATCAAATGTGGTCCCGAAGTGGCAACAAATGACGTCACGGAGGCTGGAGTGTCATGCTGTTGCCTGTCGCGATCCTGGCGGTTGGTCGTAGAAATGCTGACGAAGACCACGAGCAAACGTGAGTGTCGCTGTTGTTACAGCGTCCCAGGCGTCCCAACTTCCTGCTGTTCTATCTTCCGTGGACTGTCGAAGTGAAGAGCGACCTGCAGCCGAACAGGCGTCTGCCTTATTCACCACAGCTGCTGAGACACAGCCAGGGTCACGACCGGCGACAGCATAACACTTGTATGACGTCATCAGGTTGAAATCGAGGGACCTCTCGTATGGAGGGACCCCATAACTAGACATACGCGCTTAAACCTGAAAGGACCTTCACGCGTGATAAAACTGTTGGATCTCCACTCGCGTGGTTGAGACGAACTCGATGGTACGCATACGCAAGGTCTAGCTTGGAGAATACGGTTGCTCCTCGAAGGGAATTCCAAAGATCGTCAATGTGCGGGAGTGGAAAGCGTCGATGACGATGGCTTGATTTGGTGCTCGCAGATCTACACACATCCGGATGTGTCCGTCTTGTTTGTTGACAACGACGACGGGAGAAACCCATTCCGAAGCGCTGACATGTTCAATGACTCCATGCCGTTCCAGTTTAAAGATTTTCTCAGAGACGCCGTCACGAAGGGTTAGCGGAAGACGTCTTAGCCTGTACTGCACTGGTGGAACGTTATGTCGCACCTTGACCTAGTGCATGTCATTCCACACCAGACCCATCTCCGGACCTTACAGGTGTTCAAAGTCTTCGAATTCCGGGGGTAACTTGGATGTGTCCCGAGGAGATGGATTTGACTGCCGACACTTCAAAGGAAGGTTGCTTAGGTCAGGAATAAATTCTCGTTATACCTTGCTAGTTTCAGGGTCAGGAAGATCAGTATGATCTTGCGCAAGACTGAAACCACTTTTGTTTCAAGTTGATGCTTTGAATCACTGGCTCCACGCTGACTTGCAGGACGGCGATCTGGACTGGAGTTGACCGACGGTATATGGTCAAACTCCTCGAAGACTTTCATAACTTTTTGTTCCCACTGAGAAGATTAGAGTGGCCTGAATGCGTAGGTGCCCGATGGCACAAAAGATGGCTGGTTGATAGATGTAACTGGAGGTTGACGACTTGATGGTTGTGAGGGTTTCTCGAGACGACACCAAGAAGGGTCGTCGCTGCAGACCGCCAGCCGGACATGCATTCCAATTTGGCTCTGCTTCACTTCTAGCTACATCCACATAATAACAACCGTACTCACCTCTAGACAAGGTCATTCTCAGCTCGCTTGTGCACTGCGCCAGTTTAAAGCAATGATTGCCCCGTACGCGTCACATAAATGTCCAGCGGCGCGTATCGGTTCTTCATAATCACTTGTTCAAAGGAGCACCCCAGTACGGCGATGGGCTGTTGCAGATAATGCACTAATGTTCTTGGTGGACGATGAAGCTTAATCTTGCGTTTTCCGTTTACATCAAAAAAATGTTTGTTCGTTCAAAATCGAGACGTAAGATCCTGTGTCCATAATAAGCTTGAGAGGAGTGCCATTTACCTGAACACCGGCTATGAACTCGTTTCGGAGACCCGGTCGCGCGCGAGGCAATCCGTAGACTGCACCAAGACCTCGTACTGGTCAAACGTCACGCTTGGCAGGACTTCCTGATGGACAGTTTCCACATGGGTTGTTCCGTCTCGTCAATAAAAGCGGCCGCTCTGGTAGCGTCATGCAGGTTGTCTGCGGCACCAGGGTTGTCGTCGACCCCGCATTAGAAATGATGCTTGCCGCTCATCGTTATTCAATGCTGCTGACTCTGCTTGGTGACTGCGGCAAACCAGAGCAAAATGTCCCTGCTTCCAACGCAGAAAGCGCGTCTCGTTTCGTGCCGGGCAGAACTCGCGGGCATGGTCATTCCGGCCACAAAACCGGCACTTGAAGAGGGAGCCTCCATCTTCTCTCTGCCTCAGCCGCTGAGGAGGACGCTTGCGGACTGATGGCCGCCTATGCCCGCCCTTAGAAACGGGGAGGATTGACCTCAGACGATGGCTGACCCCACGGCATCACGGGACCTCGCTGTGACGGGATCATCCCGGTGCAAGGGCATGGAGGGTGACCGGGCGCGGAGATCATGCTAGGAGTGGACGGCGAAATAGCTAAGAATCCCATCCTCGTCGCCATTGTAATGTTTTCAGTAGGCCTGAGAACGCCCGCCCAGGATCAAAAACAGACGCGACGAGCCCCGTCCATATACAAGCACACTCTTTTTAATCACGAGCCCATCGTGCGGTATCACTCAGTCACGTTAGAACGTGCAGCACGGTGGCACAGGCTTTTGGCGCCGCTTTGATTTCACAAGTTAAAAGCACTACAACTCGGGCAGCGGTACTTGGTGTTTTCAGAAAATCGGATCGTCCCACCCCCCCCCCCCCCCCGACCCCCGTGTACATATCATCTCCTAATCACAATGGCCCCACTAGACGGGCGTCATAGGCATTAATTAAACATGCTGCATGCATCTCTTACGCGCCTGCGCTTACGAGCGCAAATAAATACTTACGTACCATATCTAGGATAAGCACAAATTACTACAGCGACGTTTATCCCCTAAATATTGTGGTATTCTAAAAGCATTATCCGTTAAATAGCTTGGAAATATTACGTTCTGAGTAAAGAGGCATCCTTGTGAACATTTGAGACTATTTTGCAAATGCCAGTCATAATTAGGTGTCATTTCGTGTTGCAAATGTTAAATTCGATCACTTTTGACATTATTATCGTGATGTCTTTCAGTGAATATTTCCATAAACGTGTTTGCAACACCGTGGTGTGTAACGCGTATTTTGAAAAATTATCATTCCAGTTGGTACCGTTCACGTTGGAATATACATAGTTGTGGACGAAGCGTACGAGGCAACACTTATGAAGAATGGTTATAGCTGCCTACTTTATCTCGAAGTTTTTGTTAACAATGTAAGTATGTCTTAACGTCTGAATATGTGGGCGGGTCAGTGGAAATGTCGCGACTGATCCGAACAGAAATATAAACTTGAATGTATCGTGTAGTGTATGTAAATGGAAGTGTTATCTGGCTAGTACTTACAAATTTGTTCTAAATCACTGCCTGCGCAGGACAGGTTTCTAAATACTCTAACCTGCACTTGACAAACACCTGGTGACAATGGGAGTAAAATGGCAATCAATTAACATTGTCATACTAAAATATCTAGAAATAAGAGTCATTTCAAGCGTCGTATTTGTAAAGAAGTAGATACTGTTTTTTTGGGAGAATCTGAAGCACATGTGATACCCAATTTCTCTCTGCCCTTTCCGTCTTTTTTTTCCCTCCTGATAGAATGTGTCACAGACGAGGTTTGATAGCATTCAATTTGCTTTTCCCTTCGCAAGTGGCAACTACCATACACTAAAGTCATTCCGTATGCTCCCCCGAGCCACCTCGCCTATTCTATACAATATTTTGAACGAACACGAGACATAGATCAAACTTGTCTTGCGGTTGTCTTTAAAAAATTGCTATGAAAATAAAATGCTTTCTTTTTTTTTAATACTAAAATTTTTTCAGTGGAATTAGGCATCAAATTTAAAGTTTAATATTTCAAAACATTGTCTTCGTTCCAGGTTGAGACTTACTTCTGGCCATTCAAGTGCCCTGACCTTGTACTTACACTTGTTGGAGTAAGGGCGTTAACTGTAAGCGATAGGAGAGAAATCTATTTGAAGTACTCTTTCTGTGGTGTTTCTAAAATTCTTATCGTGACCTATATATGCCCTTTGGAAACAAAGGTTTTGAAATTTCGGACGCATGTTTTTGACCGCTATTATTTGTGGATAATTCTGCAGGGTACTTTGATGACGTATAAAATTTACTCCCAGATATTGTTTTATAATAATATTTATCACAGTCAAATCTTATTTTAACACAACAAATTGTTTTATTTGAACTCGTAGGACTTTCCCTTCCGACACCCGCCCGGGACAAGGACACAACGCACTAGTTGCAGAACGCGTAGTCATTGATGTACATTTATCGCAACATGCTTTGGCCCAGAATGCCCCTGGAAATGACGCTGCTCCTGCCCTTTATTAGCGGCGGAGCGCCTCTCGCATGGCTCATTCCACTTCGCCACTTGTCGGTAGAAATGACCACAGACGATTTAACAGACGAGCAAATTAGTCCAATGCTTTTGACCACAAGGTTTCCCCACATCTGCCATGCCGAAAAAAACAAAAACAAATGTAGAGGTCATCTAGTTCACGTGAAGATTGAGGACAAGCGAAGCTCTTATATGTATGACAACTTAACGACAAGTATACGATGCCTATACGATTTACATATGATTGGAATGAAGACATGTACACGACTTCGCCGTTTAATTGTCTTATTTAATTCTTAGTGACCAAAGTGAACATTGTCTTATAGCAAACCCCCATTAGTCGTATTTTGACTTCGAATAAGTTCTTGGTAAACGTGAGGCCGCACCACGCTTGGCCGTTGCGCGTTCCGCTTCTCGACTCTTTCGCACACATTCGCGCTTTTGAACGTGCCGAACGATCCTTGTAAGCTCGCTCTTAATCTTCAAAGCGAACAACACGCTGCCGCCCATGGCGAGTCCGAGGGGCAAATGATTACGTCGCTAGGAAATGACTACCTTAAGAGACAAACAAACGCAGCCACTGGTTGATAGCTTTTAGGTTTTACAGCGACGTTACAGCGAATTTCTCTATTGATTAAACATAAATACATACATACATAAAAGCGATGAGCTCTTTCAATTCACGATATTGTAAGTTCTAAGCCCAATTTTTCGCGGCACACATCAAGGAGAGGTTTAATTTTCTGACTGTGCTTAATTCTCTTGATCAGCATCGCGGAAGCGAACGAAAAAAAAAAAAAAGGTTAGATTGGCGCGTTCTGCCATTAGACCGTAGATGAAAACAAGGGATCGGGGCCTCACTGTCTAATAATTGAAATGAATGCTGACTCACGCGGGTTTTCCCCTCTTTTTAAAAACAAATACCTCCGACTTGCGTAACAATAGCAACAATTTATAGGTAGAAGTTTCGTCTCCTATGCTTGCCACGACCAATCGGAATGAAGGACCACCATTTCAACTGGAGTTTCTTGTTAACATCCAGTGACGAATATGTTTCTACATCCTGGCACATAACAACTTCGCTGTAAAAACAAACAAAAAAAACACGTACGGATCGCTTGGGACGTCTTGGGATTCCTCTTGGTCATCGAGGGTAGAGCTTCCGCAGATGGTCAAACCAGTGCCTCATATATAAGTTACACTATGCCGGTCAGCTTCTCTTCAAGTGTTGTCCAGGCCCGATGCTTCACCTCACAACACGCACGTACGGCGAAGTAGCGCCGCCTGGCGGAAGTTCGTTTTTTTTTTCTTTTCTATTTTTCTAGCATGTTGTATTTACATTAATATTGAAGATATATCATATATATGTTTTGTTTTTTTAACAACATGTGGAACACTGTTCTGGACGTGACCGTCGCGATTCAAACGAGTTTCGCTGAGACAAAATACGAAAACACAAAACAAGCACGGCCAGGCTTAGCTTTTGCAGCGCGAACGCTGAGAACGCTTGGCCGCTTGACCGTCGGCTTTGGCGGCAGTTTGGGGCTTTGGCGGTCACCTTCAATCGCGCGCGTAGAAATAGTTGGCGCCGGGTCGTGTGCGCGTGAAACGGTAGGAAAATAAGTAATATTCCGTTGAAAACGACGAATTGGTCCCGAGCTGTCAGTCAAAATTTAGATTTCTTGCTGTCGATGCTGCTGGGACGACAGCATTGAACCTCCTACGGAAGGGATGGTTGGCTTCACTACACGGCAGGTTTGTAGGCCTAGGTGGCTCCACCGCACGGCAACCGCACGTACTATTTGCCCTCTTCCTTCCGCTTGCCAGTGCTCGTAGCTGACAGGCATAGTGTAACTTATATAGAACTCAGGAGGCACTGGTCAAACTTGAGCCCGACTTGGTCTTCCAATTGAGGTTGGAACTTCCGGACAGAACCGATGCGGCTGTGGTGTGTAGCATGATGGGAGCTGCGTCGCCGATACAACGTCTCTGGCGCGAGGTCCTGCAGATTACAAACAAAATTAGGGGATGCCTCGGCAGAAATATTTGGCCGCGCCGATTGGAGAAAGCCTGCCCAACTGCAATGCGGGAGGGCAGTTAATTCCCCCCCCCCCCCTTACCCCCCCAAAAAAGTAAAACAACCGAATAGTGCAGACAATAATGAACCTAGGGCTCGTGCTCCTTCTTTCGCCGTCTTCACATCCGTCGTAGGCAGTGCCCTGTTTGGTACGATGTGAAATTTTTCGAGACATGGTATCGTTGTCATATGGAAAGCTGCCACATATCTACCTCTTCGGGCTCTTATAAAGTATGTAGGTCGGAGATATGAATGACTCCTCACTCTTCACCAGATTAGTGATACAACAGATTGTAAGACAAATTGGAAAGCTTCTTGCTAATCCGGAAGGGCCCTCCCATCTCTTTGCTAAAGACGCCGTGAAACCTCTGGCACAGGGGTCGGCAACCTGCGGCCCGTGTCGCAGTTTTATGCGGCCCCCAACGCGACACCAGAAACATCATCGCCCCTGCCGCTTCTCACACAGACTCACGAACCACACGGCAGTTTTGACCTCAAATGAGGTTAGACAGGAACGAGGAGCGCTTCCAGTGAATATTGTCCGGAACCCCCAACTTGGGCAGAGAACGCCTTCACTACCTTCTTGCCTTTTCTTCGCCTGCGCCGTTTCCTTCCATCTTCGCAACTTGGCATCTAGCCCTAACTGAGTCGGCTTTGTGACGACTCGGCCCGCCGCTGCAAAAGGTTGCCGACCCCTGCTCTAGCAGTATCAATCAGCGAATGAGTTCGCCTCAGCTCTAGATCTCAGATTTTAACTACAGATTTCGCCTCCACTTGTATTTGTTGGCCGACCGCAGTCTCGAGACGTCGGGGCTCACCCGAGCTTCTTGCAAGTTCGTGAAATACTTCCGGAGAGTTTATGTGAACTGCGCAGTGGTGCGCTGCATACTCGAATGGTCTTTACAAAGAATGCCGTTTCCCAGGAGCAACGCGAGCTCTTTCCCAAAGTTGAGACGAAGTAATACCGGTGGATCGGAAGCGAATGCTATTTCTGCAAATTTCGCGTTCCAGTTTACGTCTCGCTCGGTATATGTTACCTGCATAATCGTCAGATTACGGTTGGCTCTTTCCAAGATATTAGCCTGTTGAAGGTGTGCCGACGTCCGTTTGTGCCGTGCTCGTTGTGCCTTTCGCGCATCTACGAACACCTTGCTTGCAGAATGAGAAGCGTTGTCCGTACTGCGCATTGCGGCAAAGCCAAAGCGCGCGTACAACTCAAAAAGTCTCCCCCAGATTTTGCTAGAGTCAAGCTTGCACAAAAAAAAAAAAAAAAACATATTCGACCCAATTTTGTGAAGTGGTCGGTGACTACTAGCAAATATTCACTGCCGCGAGGGTTATATGCAAAAGAACGGGCAACGACACAGGCGACACACTCCCAGGGGTACTTGCTTTCGACTGAAAGTATGAAACATGGTGGTTGGTTACATTGCGGTTTTGCCTTCTGACATACCGTACAGCTAAGAGAGCACCTAATTAAATACTCTCTCCTGTCAGGCCGTGTTGAATTTTGAGATATCTTTTTGAAAATGTTGCTCCCATGGCTATGGCGCGCTACGGCAGAGTCATACATATATATTTTGAAGAAAACGCAGTGTGCGAAGTATTAGAGTCCGCAATGGCAAGCTGGTGTCCTTGTCGTCCGCCTCGCAGATGTACTGTAGCAGGATGCTGTTGCTGCTCAACAAGTACAAGTACAAGTCTCCGATGCTCCCGGTGCCGGCTGTGCTTTGCTCCCTCAGTCGTTGTGACACCTGACAAAAACCATCCGACCGCTGGCCCGCCCGGTGTTCCTCCCTGCTCACCAAAGTTCCCTACCGTGAATTCGGTAGGATAGGCATCGCATTGACCAGTGCCGCTAAGTCGGGATTCACCTGCATTGTCTACCCGAGAAGTAGAGCACGGGACAACGCTCCTGCCACGGAATTAGTCACGCCAGGCTTGTACTCAATATTATGCATGTAACTCTGCCGCGTAAGAGCTCATCGACCGAGAAGACCCGCAGGGTTTTAAAAAACGTTGAGCCACGAGAGGGGCCTGTCGTCAGTTGAAAGGTAAACGAAGCTCCGTAAAGATGTATGTAAAAATGTTTAAATCTAGAAATATTCGCCAGACATTTTTTTTTCGGGCGTTCAGTATTTCTGTTTTGCTCCGGTGACCGCGTGACTAGGGAAGGCCACCGTACGAAGAACGCTGTCATGTTCCTGCAAAAGAACCACTCCCAGTCTGCAGTCCCTTTCATCGGCCTTCAAGGTGAAGGAACGATTCAAGTTGGGTACAATAGATACGCGTTTTCTGTAACGGCCTCAAACAGACAAGCAAATGCGGCTTGTTCATGTTGTCCCCAACACCAATTGGACATGTTGCGAAGCAATTGGTCCAGAGCTTCCGTTTTCTGCGCACAATGCGGAATGAAATCTCGGTAGAATATAATCATCCCCATATATCTCTTTAGGTCCTTAACGTTTTGTGAGTGAGTACTCTAATATTTATGGGAAACCTACCCTCGTTCGGGCGCAGGCTGCCGCTATCGACAACAAAGCCAATAAATTTGATTAAAAGAAAGGCCAATTGGACTTTACCTCTGTTAATTGTAATGCCGGACTAACGCATTTGTTCGAGAGTAACGCGAAGGTGCGCGAGATGTTCCTGCAATGCTCAGTAAAAAACAAGCACGTAATCCATGTATGCGTTTTGTAAACGCATACATTGCGTAGCCAAGGACAGCGTCCATTAAGCGATGAACGCTGACGGGAGAGTTGGACACATAAATTGACGACCGCTTTTCTGCTGTCTTGACGCTCATTTTTATGTTGTTTGAAACAAGTTTTCCCAGTAAACCTTTATTTTGTAGTTCGCTGTTCATCCAGTCGTCGTCATAATTTATGACAATATTACGAAATAAGCTATCTGGTCTTATATATTTAACTACCACGTACCCGGAAGAACTTTTCGTTATAATCTCACATATTGTGTCAATCATACTGATTTCTCATCAGCCTCAGCCCGACTGCTAAACTATTTCAATCATCTGGATTCAGATGACATTGACATTTCCAACCCTAACTTACCTCAACTTAGGAAGTGCTTGCTTCGTGCACTGAAGTAATGTTTATGCTTTGTAACTATCCAAGTATTTTTGTGTGTTTTTAAGAAGTATGTGAAATTATGAAACTTTTCTTGTTTGCATTTATAAGTAATCTGCGTTGGTACTAACAAATGGATTAATGTGTATGCTTCGGCTGTTAATGTACACTTGAGATAAACAAATACAAATGCCAATATGTAGCATAGCCATTGAAAAATCTAACTAGTAAACCACTTGAAGCACTCCATTAGGCAAGACCAAATTTTCTGGGACGTCAGCGATAGGAACGCAAATAGCACCAACCACTTGCTAATGTGACCCGTGACAGTCAACAAGTATACATTGACATGCACGCTGCATGGGAAACGACCCACGACGTCAACAGTAACGCATCCGCCTTGAGATTGTCTCACAACTGGCTGCATGAGACCTGGGCTTGCTTGCTAGAACAGTATCTCAGCTGAAACTGGGTGATACAAAGCAGTGCAAAAGGTGGGGCGCGCGAGCTTCTCGGGACGCGGATTGAGTCCCGCCCAGCTCGTGCGCTTGCTTTGGCATCGCTTACTTTGTCACAGTCTCAACTGAGACGCTGTTTCTTGCAAGTAGTCCCAAGAGTTTGACCTCCACGGCGTTTGGGTTTTGACAAAATGGGTATCAGCAAGAGAACTTCAGCACGTCCTGGTGAATGCCTGGCCAAGTAGCGGTGAGGCTTAAAGTTACAAAAGTCTTACTGCCACTGCTGTGACCAGCCAGGGCATATTCATGATAGTACCCAATGAAACACTTGCGCGGCCAGCGAGGTATATCCTTGAAGCCACCCTCCCCGTCGTCAGCAGCAGGCCGTCTTCGGCCAGCAAGCACTAGTGGAAACCCATGGTAGCGTCTCTGTTGTCACGTGGGTCACGAGCAGATAACCACTCAGAGACCCTGCGACAAACTCCATCGTTTTGCTGCGGTGCCCAAAGGACGTCTCCGCTGATCAAAGTCCCCCGGCAAGAGACAACATCTATCGCAGCAAGGACCATAACCTCCTCTATACTAGCAAAGCCTGGCAGATGGTTACGTGACGCGGCCGCCGAAAGTGAAAAGGTCGAGCGGCAAGCAACGAATAAGGGGAGAGTCATGTAACGGGTGCCCGCTGCGACGAGACGCCGAAACACAGTGTACTTTTTTTTTCTCCTGTTGGAAAGGGTATATAGAACGGCAGCACTTCACCGCTTCTTCGTTTCGGTTTCATATATTTCGTTTGCGCTAAAAAATTGTACGGCAAACTGCCGGGGCCATTTAACTACAGAATACAGATATCGATACACGGGAACAGCGTCGGAAGGTCAGTATCACCTGCTTTGAGTTTTTAGCGGTTCATGCGCCTAGGGCACACAACTTAGACAACGCAGATGTTCCTATGGTCGTCCTCAACGGGTCGAGACGTCTTTGTCCCAACGAAGACGCTGTCGGGACGTCCAGAGCTTGTCGGGACATTTGGGTCATATCAAAAACGTCTTGAGGACGTTTTCAGGTACCTTTATTTAGGAAGACCAAAGAAGTCTTATCCAGAATGACTTCCAGTATAACAATGTGTTTCCATGCCGGGAAATGAAAAGGAAACAAGAATGAGTACGAAAATAAGAATTATCTAAAGGTTGTTTTTGCATAACATCTTAATTATAAAAAAAAGAAAAACTTAGCTGCAAACAGTCATTTTTGAAAAATATTTTATGGCATAAATGTATGCATTGTGTTAGCGTTTAATACATACTATACCTCGACCTTGTAAAAACGGATGAATCAGTGTCCAGTGACGGCGTCCGCTGCCTTCGTTTCCTCTTGCAGTTGGTTGAAAATTCACCCTGCAGAGCTGTCGTTTATCACGTTGGCACCTAGGACAGATGCCTCTGAAGCAACGCCGTAAATTGACGTCGAAACAAAACAGTAGGTTCTTCCCGTCGAGTTCTTTAACTGCGCAGCTGCACAATGCGACGACGAGGCTGAGCACGCTGGCGGCGTGGCCTCTCTAGACAGAGGCATCGGTATCGGCGGCCGCAATCGATGTAGCCTCGACATCAGCATGCAGTCGCATCGGTTTCTTCCGAGCGAACAGTGTGTTTCGAGTCCTCGCCGCACAAATGCTGTGCGCTCACTACCGGACTCCCCGAGAAATGTTCTGTGCTACAAGATCATCGCGCTCTAAACCTCTGGACGGTCACTCTATGGATCCGACGACGAACTGCCAGGTCTCGTAAGTATAGAGGAGGCTATGCAAGGACATTGGAATCCTCGTGCACCTGATCTTAGCCAAGCGGAGCCCCTGACAAAGCGTCTGCCACTTTGTTTTGTAAGCCTGGCTTGTGCACAATGTTGCAGTCATATTTTTGGAGTGTAAGTGCCCAGTGTGCAAGTTCCAGTCGCTAAAGCCAAGACAAGGTGGCATTATCCGACTTGGTCACAAAGCGCGCGCCATCAAGATACATATTTAATTTCTGCAGGGCGAATATAATGTATAGGCACTCAGGGTCGCAAATGTTGTAATGCTGTTGAGCTGATGTCAACAAACGGCTATCAAACGCTACGGGTCGCATGACACCATAAATGTCTTGCAGCAACACGGCACCTAGACCCTAGCGTCTCGCGTTGGTCTGCAGCACAAACGGATAGTTGAGGTATGAGAAAATAAAATATGTTGTTTCGGCAATAGTTCTGGACACTTGGAAGAAAGTATTTTGCTTTGCCTCGGTCCAACGCCTATTTAGGCCTTTCAGCAGCGGTTCATTTATAGGACACACTATTTCTTCACATTGGGCGACGAACTTTCGGTAAATCCAACCATGCTCAAAAATCGCTGCAAGCTTTTGGCATTATGTGGGGGAGAAACTTCACTTAGTTCCTTCACCTTATCCCCGTTAGGATGAAGCGCTTCATTCTCGAATACAAATCCGAGCAGGTTAATCATAGATATTGCCAGCTGCATTTCTTCTTGATGAACTGTCGTATTGGCGCAGGGTCCCTTTGATGAACTGTCGTATTCGTGCAGCAGACGCAAAGCTAGCAGTGTCGAAACACGGATGATTTGATTATCATCGCCTTCCGCTACTGCTAGCTTAAAGCCTGCTGAATGAGTTGTAACTTTGGTGCGCCCCCGAGATTCCCACGACCTTCAAGTCGTTCTAAAATTGACTGATATAGCGGTTTTTACTTAGGCTGAGCATGTTTCTAATTCAAACCTAATGATTATTTTTACCAATTAAAATCTTAATTAAGGAAGTTTAGGTAATTATCCGACTTATCGCGAAGATTGGCCACCCACATAATCTGCCCCTGGTCATATAACTAACTGGCACAAGCCGCATAAGAGTATCTTACATGGCTATTTTAAACAAATATCTAAATAATAAGAAAATATCCTAGATATATATATATATATATATAACGGGCATGGTGGCGGGGGGCCGAACACGTGAGTATAACTGAAAAGAAAAGACAACCCTTGGTGAAAACAGCAACAACAGACGGCCGGATTCCGGTCTTCGTCAGGAAGAACTTTTACAGATGAACATGCATGGCTGGTATTTATACAATAGCAACAGCGTAAAACAAAACAAGATGATTTATCCGACCTTTCTATCTAAAACGGGTCTTCGTCATATCGGTATTTTTCTCCTAACGGATCAAAATTAAATTTATTCTATTATGTCAACTCTTAAAAATAGAAACCCGTCATCATCGGCATCATTATTTCCTCACCCTATCCCACAAGCTCCATCTAAATATTGTCAGCACCTCTCCCTTTTACCTCGGCACTATCTCATAACCTCAACATTAGATTCGGCCCCACAGACATTTATGTTATGAACTACCTACCTTTCCGGATTACCACGAAACTCCCAACCGAATAACCTTCCGATTATTACTATCACTAAAAGTAAAATAGGTCTGCTATGACCGGTAAGTGGGCGTGAAAACTATATATATCTATTTAAGAATGGTTGCATTATATCTGAGTTCATAGTATCTACATGTGTTGCAGTTTGTGCAGTCTAGCAATTGTTGAGTGCTTTCCGGCGGTGGCTACTGTCTGTTGGTGTCTGCGGGTGAGCCTACGCGATAGCACATAGAAGACAATCAACCCCCCCCCCCCCTCTAAACCTCATCGCTGGTTGCTCCAAACAGCGCGGCCCAGCCGGCATGAGTGTCACTGCTAGCGTGTCCGTGCAACGACAGGCAACGAGTGCGACGACAGCGCGCCTCTGCCCCAAGTTGGATACGTCTTGCGCTATGCGACGTCATTCTTCATGCTTCACCTTTTTCGCTGCTTTGGGATTGTAAGAAATTTACATAAGAATTAAATCATTCGCAGTCTCTGTCTTCTTTACTTGGGGGCAACTCTTTGTGAGAATGCAGTCAAGTGCACGGACACGCGAGCTCTCTCCCGATGTGATTTCCGACTAAAGCTCTGCGCGTGCTCTCCTCCATGCATATCTGTCACAGGTTCGGATGTTAAAGATCCCATTTAAACAAACAAATTTGGAATTTGACTTGGGCCGCTGTCCAGGTGTTAGGACCACACCTTGGCGATAGACTTCCTGAGAGGCGGAAGGAATTGAGAGCAAAGCATGCCGACGTTGGGAACAGTATTTTATATAAAATAATTCGAAAGTACGGGAAAGGCGCACAGGACGTACACACAGTTGAAAGAAGGAAAGAAAAAAAATCAAAAATCAGATCGAGGTTGTCATACAGTTTTGGAGGGGGAGAGCCGAGTCAGGGTCCGAAGATGCCGGGGGGGGGGGGGGGGGTCCGGTTCGTTGCGCCGCCAGTCGGGGTCGAGAAATCGTGGTGGCTTGGGTGTTGTAGTGACGCACAGCACTCACTCACAAGCACTCACACCCCCCGTTGAATCCTTCTCGGTGGTCGAACAACCATACCGCCGCGGACTTGCTCAGCGCCGAACATCCACACCGACGCAGCCTTTCTCCGGGGTTTGTTCCACCACCCTCGCTCGCCCGGGATCCCGTCTTTTTTCCTCTTCCTGCGATCTCGCACGAAAACAAAATCCTAAGCCCGCGCTCCTGTCCTCGGCGCTCGCGCACCCCACTCCCAAACACGGAAACGGACAGCCCCGTAACCATTGAAGGACAAAAATAGTTATTGAATTCTGTGACAATATCATAGTAAATGACACGTAGATACGCTTTATAAACGCGGCAGACTAGAGCCACAACGGGTGACTTGTCTTACCGAGATAGGCACCAAAACGGGCATTCGCGAGTATCCAGGAAAGACCAGTGATGGGGAAGGGCACAGCAAAATCTCAAATAACACCGCAATAACCTGTCCGGCTATGGTATTAATTAAGTGAAGCAAACGCAATAAGAGATACAACTAAAGGTCGGGTAAGGCGGCGCCCATGCACATCTGTTGCAAAGGGTTTATAGTTGCACCTAAAGTTACTGGATCCTGAAAAATTAGCGCCATTGCTTTTTCCTGCCTGCTATAACATAACATAAATAGATAGGTGCTAACATACAGGTCATCAAACCCTCACAAGACGATTGGCTGAAGGGTACTCGATGCCTTGGTAATGGCCATTTCGGTCATTTGAAAGCGTCTCCACAGGCGCCCTGCCGACAGTACCGCCACCTCAGCGACGTGACGGCAGGGCCGCCTATCGGTGTATAAGCGTCTTCCGCACTGTGATGCAAGCAATTTATCAATCAACCTTATCTCTACAAATATCTTAGAATGATATCGTTCTTCTTGCGTAATTCAAGACTAAAATATCTCCATGCCGTTAAGCGCTGACGCCGCACGCGGTGGCTGAGTGAAGCTGCACACTTTTTTCGCTGATGTGTTTAACTGTTTTCTTTTCGCTGATTACTATTACTACTATGTGTGGTTAATGAAATATTGATATACAAAACGAATATGGCAGCGCTTAAAAAGGAGTAAGAAGTCAAACGCAAACAGTTCATTCTGAGGACCACAATGGTGATTATACAGGGTCATTTCCACTACTTTTCTTGGATTCGGCGATTTTAGTTGCCCACAAATATAGTCGGTATGCGGAGCGCAAGTTCCTCTGCTTCTTTTTCAGGGGTTGTGGTGACGTCAGACCGCCGAGCTCTGATTGACTCGGATTGAAGGATAGTGGATAGAGCTCAAAGCAGGCTAAGTGAGCTGTACCCACTATTTTTTGATCGGAGCCAATCAGGGCTTGGCGTTTTTCTAACGTCACCATAACCCTTGCAAAAGAAGAAGTTGAACTTCACCTCCTCACTGATCGGCATCGGTGCTCGCACGCCCGTTCTTCGCGCGTCACATTTTCGCGAGCAAAAACAACGCTTCCTGCTTTTCACACTTCTTATACGCCAAACTGTAAAAAGGACAATATAAAATAGTTTAGCGTTTGCGCATTTGTTTGGAAATAGAAGTACACTCAGATTACAGTATTATAAAATGTTAACTCCCTACTGTGAGCACAGCAACCTCGTCGCAATACTAACTAGTGTTTAGGCATTATATTCAACGTGTTTGTTCTGACACCAAATTATGTAAAGATACTTCTAATAAAATTACAATTGGTTCTTGAAAATCACACAAGCAATGAGTTGTTCATTAAAATATAAAAAATTGCCCATGACGTAATTACTGTAATTAAAGAAAAAAAACTTATACTAATGCAAAACAACTTGTTTTAGATCGAGGAGGAAAAACATTTCAAGAAATATAAAACATTTAAAAATGAAACGACTCCAAAACTAGATCCGGTTTTCACGCTCAGTATGTTTAACCGCTGGGTAAATAATGACACAACATTTCAAGACGCTGATGTTGTCTACCTACTGACAAGGTTGGTGCATTCAAGATAAATAATACTAAATATTTGATCAATTTAAAAGTGCGCATACAATTGTATTCGTATTTTATTTCATAGTGAAGAAATTCGAGACTACATGGTGGCCTACAAACTGGAAATGAAAGGTAACGCAAACTTTTTGAATACACTTGAATCTGTAAATTATATATTTTAACGAATCGAATGAACTGTAAGGCTTTTACACTGAAGTGGGCATTTTAATATTGTCCTCTCGATCCTGTAATCTCAAGCATGGAATATTTTTTTTTTATATTTGCGGAAATGGTTGCTTGTTTTTTTCTGTATAGAGGGAATTTGCTGCATGTTTGCTTTTCCCCCAAATAAAACTTCGCCTCTAAATAAATCAAGGTGTATTGTTAGTACCAACAGTCATAGTGCATAACAAAGCCTGAAGAATGCAGACCAGAAAGATGAACACACCACACTGCTGACTTACAACTAATATTTTCTTACCTTGGGATCTTAATTGAAATGCCCGATACGCCAATCAACCCAATGCAGCAAGAAGAAGCCAGCCCAAAATCAAAAGTTTTCGCGATATTTGGGTTTAATAATAATCTATAAACTCAGAATCGTCAACCACGGAACATTATGAAATGCATGATACATTTTACAAGTTATACGCAAAAAAAAAAATAGTCAAAGAGCTATTTAATAGCACTATTTCATTGCTTTAATAGCACTATTTAATAGCAAGCAGTACGTACATGTATATATTGAAAAGTACAAGGGAAGTTAAGTAAGGGGCATCAGGTGGGCAAAAACAATTGGTGACACTGAAAGGTTTTTGTAATGCAAAATTGTGAGGTCAAAAACAGACCAGAGAATAATTGAAGGTAGAGAAATATTTTATATTTAGGAATTAAGTGGTTCAGCGCACATTCCTTTATAAAACACTTCGCTTTTCAGCAGTCTGAATAGAAAAGGGGTTAAAGTATACCATTGTTGCGGAATGGGAGTTCCCATTCTATTCCAACTCCAGCGCGGGTAGTTAGGGTTTCCGATAATTCCATTTCTTTGAACTCCTCGGAATGGTGACAGTGGGTCCATTTTCGCTCCTGGCCTGGCTGAGCTCTTTTATTCTACTCCTCTAATTTCTAAACGTAAAAAAGGACATTTTACAAACAAATTGTGCTAACAAAAAAATCATGAAATTGATCCTAACCACGAAGACAATTCCAAAGGTATACAAAATACTTTTCCAAAGTCCTTATTCTACTTCAGCCAAGCAAAGTGGCAAAAAGCGCTTTTTTGCACATTATATTACTACAGGTATCAATCGCGCGGTTAAACGTAAAATATCGCAAAAGACGCAAGAAACTAAATCCACGCATTTAGTTCGCACACCCTTTGCAGATAAGTAGTCAGCGTGTTGTTTGTTTGAGCAAGCCATCTTGTACTTGTCGCAAGAAGGGCCTACCTGCTCTATACTTTGAATACCTGAACAAAAGGCCTTCCAGAAAAAAAAAGTCGCATATTCCTGCCCTAAATCTTCGTGCGCTGCCGCAAGCATACGAAACATCTAACGACCCGCTCACACATTTGCGAATTCTTAGAACCGAGTGTCTTGAAACTTCTTAAAATCTCTTATGACGACCGGACACATTGGCACCACCTATGGGGTAGTAGAGAAACACGTTTCAGTCCCCTATTTTCTCTATTTCTTTCGCTCATAATTCATTGTCTCTTGGATCGAAAACCTTTTGTCGAGGAAAAAAACCAACATTTCTGATACGTAGTACGTAGATTTGACCTCTCAAATACCGTCAAACCTTAGCTCTAGTGAAATGCAGTTCTAGGGTCACCACATAGATGGTGGCAGCGTCTCAGTGTGCTCTCTCTCTCGTAAGAGATTTTACGAGGTCTTAAGGCGCTCGGGTTGAAGTAGTCGCAAGCGTGTGAACGGGTTTTAACGGTGCCAGCACTAAAGGCTGTAGGATCGTAATATGAAACTTGGCTTAAAACGTATACTTTTACGTATGCTGTACAATTCTTGCGATTTCTTACCATATGTAGTTCAATTCCCTATATATTTTTAACACGAGTACAAGATCCGCTTAGTTTAGAGCTTCATGCTAATTGTGCATGGTTACAACAGCCGATCTGTCCCGTCTCGCGGCGCTAAAAACGACACCCTGTGCGCCTGCTACTTTTCATTTCTGGCTGCTTCACTGAAGGCGCGCCACTTTGTTCCTCGAAGAAGCGTGTGCCGGTGAGGCAATCAAGCTGTCAGTCTTTTTCAGTGCAATGATGCTGTTTCAATGGCTACTTTTTGATGCTATACTGTTGCGCCAGCAGCCCGCTGGCAGTAGCTGAAGATCGACACAGCTCGCAAATGAAACAAGCCCCTCCTACTCCATTCCGGGCCAAAAGTATATAATTTAATTCTCATTGCGTTCCTCAACGCGCCGGTGCAATTCCATTCCCATTTTATTAAGGGCTCGCGGGAATACGAAATGATTTCCGGAATCCCTCCAACTCCGATGTGGTCGCTCTGCAGGACAAATGTCTACTCTAGGAAACGAAACAAAATTTTACGAGTTCAACAGATCCGGAAAGATTTTTTTTTTCGAGGTCAGAAAGTACACGATTTTTAAAGTGGCAAGCAAATGCTTTCAAAGTTGCAATAAAATGTGTCCTTTCGGAATTGTTGAAAAAACTGACGTACCGCAATTCAAGTCCGCATAACCTCTTTAAAACTGATGCTCATTGAATCTTTAATTTCATTACTTTCAGTAACGTGTATTTGGTATAAAAACTAAGAAACAAATATAATTAGTGAGCAATGACTTCTAGTCATATGACACTACAAAACTGTAAGAGACTTAAACTTGCTGAATAAATTTGCATTGAAGGAACACCAGTCAATTCATGTAGCTTTATTGTACAAATGTATTTTAACTGCAAACAAATAAACTTATTATTTAGAAAATTTCAAGAGAATTCAGAACGAGGAGACGCTTTGGTTTCACTGGACCAAAATTAAAGGATTTTGAGCAAATAAAAATTTTAAGTAATATTTTTAGTGCCTAAAAATAAAATCTCAAATGAGAAACACGAAGCATTCAGTGTTCCCTGCAGTTGTTTGCAAATACTTTTATTTACTGTGCTATCTCAAACTGAATACAAACCAGAAAAAAATAGGTAAAAAGGAACGAAGAGACAAAACGAGAAGAACTCACATCTGAAAGTTTAATTGGTCTTGAAAATAACACTTCATTTACACCTTTTTACCTTTTCTACAAAACTTCAAGTCATTTATTAAGGGCCAACGGTTTCTCGCTCACACACTTGCTTGTGCCTCTTATTTTTATTTCATATGTTTCCTGTCGTTCTGTTCCTGTGCTTCCCAATGGTCTTCATCTCCGAATAAAGCGGTGTGCACTCCCATTTATTGCAATGCACTGCCAAGCGACCAGAAGGTGACTGTTGATTGGCGGATGCGTGGTCTCTTGCGCGGCTAATAATGCATCGCACTGTTTGGCTTACGAAAGAGCGACTGATTGCAAGTGGAAATGTCACACAGCACACCCGTGGTGCATTGAACAAATGCATTTTAAAGCTTTTTCTTGCAGCCGTCAATCCCCACATTAGGGAAATTGAGTTTTCGGCACAGACCGAATAGTCTGTTCAGAGCATAAAATACTAAAACATTCTAACGTTCAGCAACTATTTTTTTTAAGTTGTGAGATAAAGCGTGTATTTATACAATGATCGCAGGCATTTTCCCTGCGCGCTATCAATGTATCTTCTGGGCGCCTATATGTTTTCTCTTCAGGCGCTCTACAACGTCAATCAAGGATTTTGCGGAAACCCCGCACTCATGAATAGGTCGACCTGTCGTTGGAAGCTTCTCTCCCGATTTCCTCAGGACACGACTTAGCCCAAGAGGATCCAAGACAAGAAGAATCAATGCCTTCTTTTTGTCAATGTGGAGTGCGTCGAATTGTATTGCATCAGGAGTTTCTTGGAGCGGGGTTGATAGGCCCCTCGATTGTGGTCATCCGAAAATTCGAGATTTAAGTAAAACAAGTTGGGGTTCCGATCCATGCCGTGAAGGTGGTTGAACAGCGATGCTGTGGTATCACCTGCAAAGACTGCCTACTGCACTATAGACCCGTTGTATGGCAAACGCCACGAAGTGGTGCTCCAGTCTTTTGACGCCCAAGAGAACTTCCCGTTTATAAAAGGAATTAACATGTGCTACCTTGACACCGCTGCTTAAATGTAGATGAAACGTTTACCCACCAATTCTCCTGGTGGAAGTAAAAAAAAACGAAGGAGTGCGAAATCTGTTACAATGCTTCGAGTGTTCTTGTAAAACAACTTGCGTTCTCCAAAATGTATTATTGTACAGCCGAAGGCGCTCGTTAAATCTCCGACCCTGTTGACCATGTAGAATTCATGCTTTCTGGCACTGGTGATATAAGCACGCTCAGCAGACTTGCAAAAGACGGTGCGACCGGAAGTCGCTTGGGACGCGAGCGACAGTTCACGTTTGTAAACCTCAAAAGTGTCTATACCTAATGACTGACGAGAGAAAAGTAAAATCACTGTATTAAAACGTTTTTATAAAAAAAAAAAAAAACTTTGTAGGCTGCCGTTTCCGCGGCAGTTTATGCAACCGCAATTTTTACCATGAAACGCATGCGGAAAGCGCTACGTAATTCGCATTGTTAGCAGATCTAGTGACGTCATGCCGTACCTCGTACACTGCCGTAGCCGTGGCAGTCCATCCAACTGCAATGTTTTCCGAGAAACGCATGAGGAGAGCGATACATGCTTTGCATTGTTCGCCGGGGCGTTATCATATAGTAGTATCATATTATGTAGTTCTGACATTTGTTTTGTGGTTATCTTATTGAAGCAAGTGTCAGACCCAGATGATAAGTGGTGAGGCGCACCAGAACACTGATAAGGCGGGCGCGATGGTTTCCGTTGACTATTCTGTAGACAACTGTGCTGTCCACGGACACAAAAAAAAAAAAACTTGACCAACGAGTCATATACAGCTTCGCAGTAAAGCTGGAAGCCTCCCTTTGACGTTCGTTTATGAGTAAATTTGAATACATGAGAGCAATCTATGAAGCCTCCGACAGATCGGCCGCCGCTGCGTCTGAGAGTTCATTGGGTGGTAGAACAATGGCAAGGCCATCATCGACGTATCTAGAGATCTTGAAGATCCCTTGAGATCCCTTCCCCCTACCTCTAAAGGAGCGTTCTCACAGTCAGCTGAGTAAATGTCACAAAGCACTGGAGCAACCCGCGACCTACTACCAGTAACTCCTTTTTGCACATACACCTCGCCGTCAAAGGAGACACAAGTATGGTCTAGATAAAAAGACAAATGTCCAATTAAGCCGTCCACGTTTGTCCCGCACGAATTCCAGAAGGCCGTCTCTGCGTTGATGTTGGTACAATTTCTTACTGCGTTACAAAGGGCCATATGCTGTACTGTGCAAATGAGTTCCTCTACGTAACTTCACAAAGCGTCACACTTTCCCCTATTTTTTTTCCCGGAAATTCCAAAACATCCTCTAAACTGTGGACAAAAAATTGTTTATGCAGCTCTACTGAGCAAAGGTGGGTACTAATGTAGAAGGCTATATGAAACTGCCACATATCCCTTTTTTTCAATGTCGTATAAACGGAACTTTCATTTTGTGCGCTTTTTCAGTGATGAAAATGTCCACGAATATTGTTTTGCTTGAGTGCACCCTATTTTATATCCCCAGAAGTGCTAAAGCACTCCACGATTCTTAAGCCCTAGTTTTCACTTTGAAAGGGGGTCCTGACCGCACTTACTCGGAGTATTTTAACATAGTTTTTTGACTAGGTGGAAAATGATTACTGACGCAGGGCAATGAAGACTTCTCCTTTTTCGGAGGGGAATAATTTAAGATTTCTGCTTTGATGTAGTCAACTATGCCTCTTATCTTAGGACTTCTCGTCCGGTGGTCATAATTGCGGCAGAGCAGATCCGCTAAGTCACTAATGCACTGGTCCCTGTCTTGGATCAGCACTTTCTCTGCCATACTTCTGACCAGCAATAGCGTCTCAAGATGCGGAGGTCTTGGTTGCAAGCTGAACTTGGGCCCGTTGTCGAGAGTGTGTCGGATGTCATTCGACAGTAACGTACCCCCGAGAAAAGTTATTCCCCCACGCCTGTCCTTGTTAGTCACTTGATTTCTAGGCAAGAAAACAAAAAGGTGCTGCTTGAGGAACTCCGTAACCTGCTCTCGCTCCTAAGGAGGAATGAAAAACTCCTCTCAGTTTCTGCTCGTTCTTGCTCTTTCGCTAATCACAACACCTTTTTTATTTCCTTCTACTTATCCACTTGTTTTAAACACTCGGTCCTAACTACTCTGAATATACTTATCGCGTACCCAGCAGAGGGAGGACAGCAGTTGAAGAGTGTCAACGCTTATGGTGCCATAGAAATCTCCAATGCGAATGGCATAGACGTATAGTCATGGTTGGTAGCATGACATGATCATCAGGATCGTAAAAGTAAGAGTGGACTGGTAATTGTTAGGAGAACATAAAAAAAAAACGGTAGTAAAGGAACTTAATTGTTGCAGTATAGTAAGTTGGTCTAGTTGGTTTTTGATCTCGAACTAAATGGCAAAAATGAAAACGGAAAATTAAAGAAGGTGAAACACGACATAACTCGCAACTAAACACAACAAGAAAAATACAGGAAGCAAATGAAATAAAAACAAGAGGCAGAAGCAAGTGTGTGGGGGAACCATCTTTGATTTCTCGATAAACAATTTGTATCTCTCTAGAAGGAGTGGAGTCAAGGGTAAATGACGAGTTGTTTTCACGAGCAGTATATAGGTGAGTGTGTTTCAAATTAAACACACAGTTGCAAGTTACGCGTCTTGTTGTCTTTTCCTAACTTGCGTCCCTGTTTTATTTTGGCGTTCATTTCGAGATGATATAAACATCTAACCCAGCATAATGTTTTGTTTTAATACATTTTTTTAACAACCACATCATTTATATGTTCTACGAAACTTTACCAGTCCACTCTCGCTCTTACAAACCTGAAGTCGCATCATCCTGCCGAGCGACGGTATGTGCCTATGCATATCGCGCCGGATACCTACCACCAGACGTTTTGACACTCTTCAACGGCTATTCCCCGTCTACTGGCCACGCCAAAAGGATATCCGAAATCATTAATTTCAAGAATTGGAAACAAGTAGAAATATACAAGAGCTGTCTAAGGTGCTGTACTCCACAGGAAGTCAAGAACGAGCAGAAGCTGAGAAGAGTTTTGCATTCCTCTTTCCATGCGCCAAGCAGGTTATAGGATTCCTATGTTAGAAACAATTTTCTTGCTTGCCAAGAAAACTACAGACTAACAAGGCAAGCGTGAAGGAGTAACTTTTTTCGGCAGTGCGTCACTGCCTGATGAAACCGACAGACCTTCGACAACTGGTCCAAGTTCAGTTCTGCACCAAAACTTCTGCCCCTGAGAGGCTCTCGCTGGTCAGAAGCATGGCAGAGGAAGTTGTGATTCAAGACAGATATCAGTGCCCTGCTGACGGAGTGGACGTACTCTGGCGCGCATATGGCCACCAGACAAAAAGTGCGAAGATGTCAGCTATAGTTGACTGCTTCGAACGCAGCAATCTCAAGCTGCTCACGTCCGCTGGCGTTTAGTCTCCGTTTTCCTGCCTCAAGAGTTTTTCGCTGCCAATTCCAGGGAAGCTATGTTCACGAACTTCAAGTCAGTGTAGGCGGGACAAACAATAATAATACCTGGAAAACAAAGAATCAGGTGATAATAGCCCCTGAGGTACAAAGGATAAAAGCAGATCTCTATACAGCTAGGTGACATTGCGTGCTGAAAAACGAGCAGACTCTGAGAGGATCCACCGAAGATCCCTGATCAAGATGTAGTCTAGAGTAAAGAAATTGTGCAGTGCTTTACTACTTCATGGGTTAGAAAAGAAGGTGCCCTCAAGAAAGAAAGAAATTTTCCTGGATATCCTCTTCACAAACAAAACAGGCAGAATGGGCGTCCCGTTTTGTGAGATAGTGACGGAAAGGAATTTGTGGCAGTTTCAAATAGCCCCCTTTCGCTGTACCCCCTTTCCTTACTGTAGTTGCCGACGAATATTTGGTCCGAAGTTCAGAGGAGGTTTCGGAATTTCTGAGAGAGGAGCCTAGCAGAAAATGTGACATTTTTCGATTGACCTAGATGACCCCTTTTATACTGTCCCGCATGAATTTCTTTTTAACGCAGTAAGGCATTTTATAGTCACCAACAGAAAGCCGGCTCTCCGGAACGCGTACGGGACTAGTGTGGACCCCTTCATAGCACTTTTTTCTTTTTACCTAGACCATACTTTGTCCCCTTTGACAGGGAGGCGTATGCGCGAAAATAAGTTATTTATATTGGGTCGCGAGCGACTCCTGTTCTTTGTGACATTCACTTAGCTCACTGTGACGACGCTATTTTTTAGAAGCTTGGGGGTGAAGGGGATCTTCGAGATCTTTAGATACATTAGGGAGTCTTCGTAGATCGTTCTCGCCGTCCAGCAACGCTCTCCGCAACCCGCTATTAAACACAGATCTCTAGTTTGAAAGCCATCGGCGCACAGGCGCAGTAGCGGCTTCATCGTTGCGGAGGGCTCAGCGGAGGTGAAAACGCGGTCTACGCAAACTTTATACTTATGATAACCTTGCGATTGTTCTACCCCTTAATGATCTCACGTACGCAACGGCTGCTGATTTGTTGGGCACTTTCACTGCTTGCTTCCATGGAACGCAATTTATTCATGAAAGAGCCTCAGAGGAACTCCTACAATTTCTGGACTTTAAACTCAAATTTTCGGATGACCGTATCCGCTATGCCTAGGAACACCGCTCTAAGGAAGCCGCGCTGCTATAAACTTCGGCCCACTCCAAACTGGTAAAAACATTTCCGAGGGCACCTAAGTTCTTCTTATGAGTTGTGAGTGCGAAAGTATCACTGGCTCACTGGTGTCTGCTGCACCGCTGGGTGAGGCAGCTGCGGGAGGGCGAAACTCGGCGCGGCTCGTGCTGAAATAACGTGTCCTCTCATCATCATTATTGCTATTGCTGCGGGTACCGGTTGACGAAGTTAGACCTCAAAACGTAACGTTTAGCTTAACGTCAGGCAAGCGCATACCCGCGTCCCCACCACCCGCGGCGTCCCCAGCAGTCCGGCTGGCTCCTTAGCTGCGATGACGCCGTTCCTATGGAGCCACATGACGCGTCGCAGCCAATGAAAATTTAGGTGCCGATTTCCTCAGGGCAATCTTGTTGCCGTTTATCGCTGCTACAGACAACTATAACGCAGGCTTCACTCAGATGACGCCGCTTCGCTTCATGGGGCAGTTAATACTTTCGCATTAAATGAGGCTTCGCTACTTAGTGTCTTGGAGCCTCTTTGACTAAGTCATGTCCTGCGGAATTCAACAAGTCGACCGACTCATGAGGGCGGAGTTTTCACAATAATTCTTGATTGACGTTGCAGAGGGCCTGAGGAGGAAGCATATCGGTACCCAGACGACAACTTAAAATTTGTTGAACTCTAAAAAGTCTCGGTAGTGTTTTGTTTTTGTTTCGTTTTTTTTTAGCTCCGAACAAGATTTCTGGTAAAAATCAATTCCCCTGACCTGGGGAGTAACGGCTGCAAGGAAAAGCACCAAAACAATTTTGTAGAATGCACCACGTGGATGATAAATGACAATCCACTTTCATGCGGTCGCCCTTACGTAGCCTAAAAAGGGTGATACGTTAGTGGCCGCTCATGGGAGGACGCGGCCACCACTAAACTGTCATCGTCGGCTTACTTGGCAGTGCATCTCAATGTTTGCGAGCACACACCGTTTTTTTTCTTCGGACATGAGGATCATAAGGATACACAAAAACAATATGAAAAGTGAGTTGCAGGTAGCCTATGAAATAAAATTTAAAAAAAAAAACAGCAGCACACGCAAGTGTTTGTGAGAGAGCCATCGTTGGCCTTATTAATAAATTATTTGCACTTTTGCAGAAATCGTGGAGCGGGGGTAACTTACGTGTTGTTTTTTAAGAACAGTATGAAACTCAGTGTTTTCAATTAAGCTTTTATTTTCGATTTACACTTCGTGCTGTGTCTTGCATTTTTTTTGTCTTTTTTGAGTTCATTTCGACATACAAAAACAAGCTAGCTCGGCTTACTATTTTCATAGCTATCTTCATTTGATTTTGCTATGCTTTTTAGAGAGCAGTCAAAAAATGACTAAAGCTGCTAGAGAGAGAGAGAGAGAGCTGTAATATGCGATAAATTATTAAAAAAAGAAAGATATATAAAATTTATTAGGGCGCCTTTTCAAATCCTTTGGTCGCATTTCTTAGTCTCTAAACGACTCTTTTAACGACATAAATTTGGTTCTATATTATACGGAAGATAACGTTTTTATACATTATTTTTCCCGTCGTTTCAGCGAATATTTTCAGTGGTAACTAACCGCGGAAATATGAAAGCAAATTTGATCATATTTTAATGAAAGCAAATTTTGATCATATTTTAATGAATACTCCTTGAGCTACCCGCTCCAAATAAAATATGCAAAATATTCAAGGGAGGTTTGCAAGACTGCATTAATCGTGTCTGATCTCAGCTATAAGGGTTCGAAAAAATTTTGGAGACCGAGAAGAAGGGAGAAGCTGGCAAAGCATAAATAAAGTGGATGACGAACCCTACGTCTACTTGAACGTTCGGTACTTAACAACTGATTCTAAGAAACTTTATATTATATAGATACAAATTCAAAATTACAATGCGTAAAGCTGACTTTTCCTACCTCTTTTTATTTCAAAAACTTTGCAGCTGCATCTTATTCTGCGGGACCATGCCGTAATCGACGAACAGCGTTGTCTAAAGACGATGGGAAGACATTTTCTGGCGTTCCTGCTATGGTACAGCAAATCGCCCGACTGTGAGTCTAATTTTACTCAAATATCGCACGGGGCGTGACTCTGCATGCAACATCGACAATTACAAACAAATTCAGAAATTATAGCGGTGTCTAGTTTGGTTTTGTATTGAGGTATTGTCACGACACGGCGGTAGTAGGGCAGGTTGCAACGGGAAGGTTCGGACGACCGCTCTCCCACAGGGCGTGGGCTCGGGAGACAAGGAGGACAGAGACAAGCACACTCAGCTGCCATTGAGAAAATGTCCAAGTGAAATCATTTTATATCGAAATCCCTAAATGATACACTGCAATACGCATTGGCACTGCCTTCACACTTTGCGCCAAAGAGAACCTTTGATATTAAGCTCACACTCTTTCTCAACATTTAAATACCCATCGTGCACGTCGTAACCTAGTTCTAATCACGGTATCAAATATTTTTGAAAAAAGAAACAGATATCCTTGTGATTAGTAAACCATGATGACCAAAGCCAGTAATTATTGCGAACTTCACCGCTCTTGAACGGTACGGCTTATGAAGATTGCTTCGTATTAAAGAACAAACTGTCTGAACAAACGCATACACTTGATTCTCAAAAGTGCCTCTTCTCAAAACCACTGACATTAACCAACATACAGACCACGGCCCCTCTACCATTCGCGCCGTCCGTGTGAAGAGAGTCATTCTGAAAGTCCATGAAGGACACCAGATCAAGGTAACAAATCAAAGTCAAACTATCCCCAGCTAGAGCACGCTACTATGTTTCCGGGCTACGCTTTACTCGTCTTAGGAAGGGTGAATTCGGGCCTTTTTTGTAAGACGAGTAATGCTCGCAAGGCGACGTCCGGAGCCAAAGGTCTAGCGGCTGGTTGCCGTTAGTTCTCCGAGTCGATGTGGTGAACTGGTAGCCAGCAGTCGCCAGACTTTTCGACTCTGGACGTTGCCTTGCGGGTACCGCTGTACCGATGAAGACTCGACCTGCTCCCCTAGTGGCTAATCTCCGTGCGCCAGCCTGGCCTGTCGTTCTCTAGCCCGACTGCCCCAGTTTGACGTCCGCCAAGTCCCTTTGCCGCAACTTGAGCACCGCACCACGACGAAGCAAGTCCAATGAACTTCGGCTTTACCTCGCGAGCCCCATAGTGCTGGACTGCTTCAATATGTGGTACCGTTCCTCTCCCCTATTTGTACTTAGGCATTTGACCCTCCAAGTGTAAAACCTCTGTATCAGTGAATGTGCTAATATCAGTCATTTGCTCATGCCCTCGTGAAGCTTTCGTTTCTTCGTTCTTGTTATTGGAATAATATGTTGTTAATAAATGTGCCTACTAACCTAACCCTTTCAACCCAGTGTGCTTGTATTTGTTCCCCGCGTCCCCTGAACGCACGAGCTGTGGGATGGCGGACGTCCGAATCTTACCTTTTATACCATACCATGCTAGTACCGCCATGGTTCCTGAAATGTGTGCATGAATACTAGATCGTATAATATAATTGTAAATATAAAATATTAAGGACGCTAAAATAAAATAGATATCGAGTGTTTTAGAAGTATCGACAAACCTTGCGAAGTGGTGAATTGTAGAAGTAATTTTCTGATGGTGCTCCAAGTTGCGTTTTATTGTGTGTGTACAGGGCCGCCGAAGCGACTATTCTATCGTAAAAGATATTTTCGGTCGACACTGTACCGGGATATATTTATCGCACTTAACATTCACTCAAGGCAGAGCTTAAACCTAGCACGTTTTAAACGTGCAACAATGAGATCTCTTTGTTGTCCTTTGAGGCTTCAACATTGTAGCCTCCGGAGATCTTACGTTCTCTATTTTCTTTAAACATTGCAGCACCTCAGCCTACTGAGCATTGTTTTTCTATTCAACAATGCAGTCTCAGGTTGTTACGCTCTATCTTACTGTTTAAAATTGCAGTCTCTCAGTTTGCTGAGCTTTTTCTTTCTTTATTCAACATCGCACTGCTTAGGGTTGTTGAGTTCTGCATTTTTATTCAACATTGCAGTACCTCAAATTGTTGAGTTTTGTACTTTTATTGAACACTACGATTCCTCGGCTGCTGAGTGTTGTATTTTTATTAAACATCGCAGCCACTCAGGCTGCTAAGTTTTGTATCTCTTTTTCAACATTAAAGTCTCTCGGTTTGTTGAGCTTTCAATTTCTCTTGTTGGTATACGTTTCCCACCAAATGACATAAACTTTAACAACAAAAAAGTGAAAGCCGTTTACAACTCCCTGTAACGCCGAATTGGAGCGCAGCTCTTGAGGAGGAGGAAGGAAGGGTAATCAGGGGAGCGTATACCCCTCCTCCTCCTCCTCCTCCCCTCATTCTTCAATCTCCTCCGGGGGGGGGGGTCACGTGACCTGGAGGAGGAGGTGGAGGGGGGGGGGGGTCACGTGGCCTCCCAGATCACGTGACCCACCCTCCCCCTCCTCCCCCGAGGTCACGTGACCTGGGGGAGGAGGGGGAGGGGAGTCACGTGATCTGGGGGGGGGGGCACGTGACCCCCCTCTCCCTCCTCCTCCAGGTCACGTGACCCCCCAGTCACGTGGGGGTCACCTTGGGGGTCACGCGACCTTGAGGTGACCTTGGGGGGTCACGTGACCTTGGGATGACCTTGGTTACGCCGACGCCGACGGCGACGCCGCTCAAGCCGGAAACGGGCGCCTAAGAGCTGCGCTCTAAAATAATACGCATATCATTATTAAAATCAATATTATCAAGTTTTAGTTTTCTTCTAGAGCATATTCTGATAGCCGAAGATAGAACAAGGCGGAGCGAAGACGTCGGAGTCGTCTTCGCCAATAGGGACATGGCGACCTTACGCCCGACTATTGGGCGCTTAGTGTTCCTGTATTGAGAGCCGGGGTTGCCACCCTCTTACAGGGACTTTTGTCAGGGACTCATACCTAAACATATAACGTTTCGGTTATGGTTACGGTTACCGCTTCCTGTTGATAACGGTTTCGTTTCGGTTTTTTACGGTTTCGGTTACCGGTTACACGTCTTTAAAAACCGGTTTATTCAGGTTTTTCCAATAATTTGTTTAATTGAAATGCTAGACAGCTGTTTAATTATAAACGGTTTAAAGTAGTCCCAGATATCCAACAACGTGCAAGCCAAGGAATTTAGAAACGTCTTAATACTTCTAATTGGTCAAAGGTTGCACACGTTTCTAGCTCCAACGCTTGTTCACTACATCTACTTATATTATATAGTTTGATACCCGAGCATACATGTTACCTCGCTACTTGGGGATCATCGCATTCTATATAATAAAAATGAAAATAAACATCCCTACTTTGTTTTTCGCCAGCGCTTGTAAACAACCCTAAGTTCCCACTGGGTGCTGGAAGAACCATTCGCACCTTCTCGTCGCTATAGCATATTTGAACCTGATACATGCAGACGAGTCTTCGCCCACACTGAAGGAAGGAGTAGGACTACAGCCATCCTCCAGTAAAATACTGCTAAGTGGAATAACGTAATAAAATTGAGAGCTGGGCTAGTTGGTGAAAGTCAAACATTATGTAAATACAATAGCCCAAAACAAGGAAGACTAAATAGAGGAACGAACAACACATTAACAGCGCAGAAAGCTGTAAAAATATGTCACGTGTTGTTCGTTCCTTTCACTAGTCTTCGCTGTCGTGCCATGTTACACCTATATCATGTTTGCTATTTCCAAGCAATTCCCTATGGATATCAGAGCGCACGTCTCTCGCTGGCCGATTCCGTGACGAGAAGTGCCCCCTTGACAATGATCGGCTGGAGAATCTCGAAGTGAAGTAGCGAGCGTTCAAACTCACATAACCAAGGTTTCGAAAGAGAAGGAAGCTAAGCATGTGAAGACGTCTTGCCAAGAGAAAGAACTTTCTTGAGAGAAGTGGCCTAAGACATTTTGATGCAAATCAACATCAGAGCACTTATTAGGGAACTCGGTTCCTCAATATTTCACAGGAATGCGTGCGTACCCCAGGTTGTAACGCTTTGACTGCCACGCGGAATCCCCCGCAAGGACACTCTGTTACGATACCAACGTGCACAGGGTGGGCTTGCTACTTTGTTCTTGAGGGTATCCTAGCGCGTCGAGAACCTCCGGCTTGACGAACATAGCGAATGAACCCCAACTTTATTGGTAGAGGAGCGTGCAAACAACTCATTTTGGCGTTTAGAAAACTCTGAGCATCAAAATAAAAATGATGGGCAATGAGAATTAGTTTTATATTGTTAATGTTTTTTTTAAATATCAAGTGGGTTCAAGTACTCATAAGATCTAAATTATGTGGGCCAACAGGCGACCACCAAATATGTGTTAGAACAAGGCGTACATCACCAATGTGATATCGGGACAACCAGGCTTGCCCGTCCCTTCAGATAGCACATGGGGATTCCGAAGTATTCCGGTCATATACAACGTAGGCCGCCGTGGGAACTTTTAACGACATTGTTTCAACAAATTGTATAAAGATTTGGACGTTAAAATTTTACAAATATATGTTATGATGTTGCCCATGTATGCATTGTGTTTTGCAACCTACTCCTCAATTACTGACAACGTATAAATGAAGTTCTCTCAAATGTAGCAGATTTTATTTAGGACACAAAACTACTGTAAATTGCGTATCTTGCAGAAATGACAAGGTAACGAAAATAATCAATGGTAAAAAATACAAAATAACATCATTTTCTAATACGCAGCAAAACACTTACCTTGTAAGTTAGTCAGTTGCATTTTCTTACCACTTTCCTTCCTTTCTATGTTAAGATTTTTGCACCCGAAAAGTATCTCCCGAAATGACTGTAAATATTTTTATTTTAAAAGTGATTGCGATTTTTGTAATCACATTTTTTGTGTTATGTATCATTCAGTTAAAAAGTCATGTAGCTTGATTCTCCCTCTGCGAGACAGTACAAATTGGGTAGCCACATCAACAGGTATATTGAATATTGCTAACCTTAAAGTAAAAGCAAAGTAATATTTCAAATACTGTGTGTATCATGGGGTTTCCAGGCTCTTTAAATCGACCGCAAAATTCGGCTTCTTAACCTGTCGCTCTACGACTTTGTGCAGCGTTGCCCGCAGATGGTGCATTTTTTTTTTGTAAAATTTGCGAACAGCGAACTTACCTGAGGAAAAAGTTAAGAAAGAAAAAGGCTTAGCTTCTATGGAAATGCGGCGAAGCCAAAAGTCTTGAAGCATTGCGTGCCGTTTCGCACGGGAGGAAAGAGATGGCGCAAGCGGTCGTGATGCCAACTGCGCCAACGAACGAGCATACGGCGCCGAGAGCCGACGTCTTTAGCAGACAATCTTTTCGACTCAAAAGCGGCGCGAGCTTTTCTGGTATCAGTTGCCAATACAATATTTTATCGTCCTTACTGATAAAACATAGTGGATGGACACATAGTCGATTAGAAAAAGGGTTTGTTGGAATATTTTGAGGGCTTTTTTTTTTTTTTTTTTTTTGGGGGGGGGGGGGGGGTTACCGATGTCGTCTGCTTTGCAGTTCCTTGTTACCGCGCCTGTTTTCTGTTTCTGCGACTGTCGCCGCCTGCGGAACGCGCTCCGCTTTTGAGTCAAAAAGATGTTGGCGTTCGTTGGCGGCGTTCGTTGCGCCATCTCTTGTCTCCCGTGCGAAACAGTGCCGTATTGTTTGAAGACCATTGGCTTCGCCGCATTTCCATAGGAGCTAACACTTTTTCTTTCTTTACTTTTTCCTCAGCTAAGTTCGCTCTTCGCAAATTTTACGAAATAAATGCACCATCTGTGGGCAACGCTGCTCAAAATCGTAGCGCGATATGCTAAGAAACCGAATTTTGCGGTCGAACTAAAAAGCCATATTAATATAGCAAGCAAACAACATTAAATTTTTGCTCTGTAGAAAACCTTTGATTTCACGACTTTTCATTTGTGCGAAGCGCAATTGAATATACTGTCGTCACTTACCATGAGATCACCACTATGGGCAACAATCAAGTCGGCCAGGGTTTGTTACTAACTTTTTTAAAGCCTAAGTCGCTGGTAAACATTTTATACATTTGAAATATTGACGGAACATATAATAAGACTATGCATGTACGCGCTGACAGCATAACTTTCAAATTTTTACATTTCTTATTATCATCGTTGTATTAATATTCTGACACGTAGATTCATAATCAAAAGGGGCAAGATGACCCAGAGCTTTTCTTTTTTTTTTTAGTTTAATTAGTATTCACTCAGAGGTCTAAACTAATTACCTAGATCCAATTTCAAGGTCTGGGTAAGCCTCCAGGCGGTAACTAACGCCCCATTATTGTAATATTGACATAATGACAATTACTAAAGCTAAAGTGCACAACGTTTAATTGCGAGCATTGCCCGTCTCCGTTTCTACAGGCCGATGACTGTATTTTTCTTGCTACATGTTATTATCGATAAACACGTATTCGCGACACCCACCCCCACACATCTACGCGGGAGATAGGGAGCTACACTTCGTTCATGTGACCTTTTGGGCGACTGGTGTAAAGATGCGAGCATGTGCGCTTGCATTATATATGATTTGAATGGGATATTTTGCTGCCAATAAAATTTCGCTGCTCAACATTATCAACGCTTTGGTGGCCTAAGACTATGACATATGTCTATTCACGACAATTGAAAGCAGCCTGCTATGTATATGAGGACGCATGACTAAGCAATTAATTTTAATATTTATTTCCCGAACGTGAAAGTATAAAATAAAATGGCCCCATTCCCACCTGAAAGACGCTTTTTAGCATTATCGGCACAGAGAATTTTACGTCTGCCTTCGTGGACATTTGCTACAGCATCAGGCAAAGTATTTGCTTAAACAACAATAATGAATATTTTGTTGGTGCTACTTACCTTTAGTGTAGTCATACAAGAATTATAAAACACCAAGAAACGGTGTAACAAACCAGTTTTACTACCATGTGATTAAGGCATCGAAATTTCGCGTGACAAACTGTTTCGTTTTGATCATTACCAACCCTACACAACTGACTCATATTCAGATTAAAGTTTTTTTTGTTTTTTTTTTTGTTTCTTCCTTCAAAGTGCTCGAATATTTGTTAGGTAGGTGGCCACCAGCAGGCCCTTAAGTAACAAAAAAAAATATATGCACCATAATACACGCGTGCCCGCATCACGAAACCTGCTAGCGCAAGTTCTGACCAAAAGTGAAGGCACTTTTTCGAAACGCCTTTCCCCTTTCGCTGCTTGGTTTGTTGCCGTATTTCTTCAAATATTCTGCAATATTTTCTATTTCAGGACAGAATGAGCGGGTTGGTCCGTCCCCTCTCGTTTTCTAATTCAAGTTTAACTAAGTTTCTATTTGTTTGCTTCGAAGCGATTCTTCATCAGCGTTGGTTTTGGTGTTTGTAAAATGCAGAAGCACGCGACTGTCTCCGTTAACGAATGAACTAGAAAAGTACGAATTCGAAGCTTTTTTTGGGGCAAATAAACCAAGGCTCCTTTTATTTCTTGTTTTTCTTCCACTCATAGCCGCCCGCGGATATAGGCAGGAAACATCTTAGGAGCCTAAGAGCCGTCTTAATTTCTGGCTTGTATAAACTCTGAATGTAAGTTGAAACATTGAGTAGTAGCCGACGTTCCTTTAGGAGAATTGCTGTGACTTGCGCTGCTTACCTCAACACAGAACTTGGTAAAGCTTTTAACCGCTGCCTCCGCGACAAGGAAGGCACACGGATTTCGTTAACCAACATGAATTCGGCGAGGCTTGGAAACGGAAGTCCGTCATTTAAAACCGTTTTATAAAACAAGTAAATTAAGAAAAACAGAGATATTAAATAACAAGTGATCTCAGAGGTTAATATTCTTTTGAAGGGATGTCGAAAGTATTTTTGTCACGCCCGCCCTCCCTTGCTTGTAATGGACGCTCATAAAACAAAGAGCAGTTTCTTTGCTTCTGGGGAAGCATTCTATAATTTTATCTATAAATAAAAAAAAATGAAAGACGTTTACAATCCCCTGTAACGCCGAATTAGAGCGCAGGTCTTCAGGAGGAGGAGAAGGTACGGAGAGGAGGCTTTGCCCCTTCTCCTTTCCTCCCATTTGGGATGAAAATTTTTCCGCTAAATTTAGCGGAGAAGTTTTTCCGCAAAATTTAGCGGAAATTGTTTTCGCTGAAGATAGCGGGGAATTTTTTCCGCTAAACTGAGCGGGGAACTTATTCCGCTAAATTTAGCGGAATTTTTTTTTTCCGCTAATTTTATCGGGGAAATGTTTTTCGCTAAATTTGACGGGGACGATTTTTTACTAAATTTGGCGTGGAAAATTTTCCGCTGAATTTAGTGGGGAACTTTTTCCGCTAAATTTAGCGCGTAAATTTCCCCGCTAAATTTAGTGGGGAAATTTTTCCGCTAAATATATCGCGGCAAATTTTCAACTAAATTTAGCGGGGAAACTTTTTCGCTAAATTTAACGGGGAAATATACCCATAGTGCACCGCGCTCTTACGCCGACGCCGACGGCGACGGTGGCGGCGGCGGCCGTGCCGGTCAAGCCGGAAACGGGCTCCTAAAGGCCTGTTCACATATATGCGACCGAGTAAGACCGAGAGACCAGACCGGTTTTTAAGCCCCTTGCGACGTCTTAGGACCGGATGCGCTGCAGTGGAGCTGGTCCAGGGTGTAAGATACACAGGTGGGGAAACGGCCCATAGAGGCCTACAGCAATGCCGTGCAATGCCGTGACCGGATTGTGTACTCGTCTGCTTGCGGGTACCCCCGATTTGCGACAGATGGCGCTGCGGCGAGAAGAAAAAAAATCTCCGTCGGTTTAGCCGGTCGCCACCGGTCGCCCACCTGGAGTGAGAGTTCGCGGTGCTCCACATAGATGGCGCCACAAAAAAAGAGAAACCCGAACGGGACACAATCCGGTCGCTCATTTGGCTCTCGTTTCCCCACCTGTCTATCTTACACCCTGAGCTGGTCCAGCGCAAGAGGCTTAAAAACCCGTCTGGTCTCTCTCGGTCTTACTCGGTCGCAAGAGTGTAAACGGGCCTTAAAAGCTGCGCTCTAAAAGGCAACATTAGAAGCGTCTGAAGTGAATGGCGCAGTCCTATAGGATTTTTAAATTCGCAGTGGTGGTGTGAAGGACATTGTTGACCACTGCGACCGATGCCAAATTTCTTTTGTTTTTAGAACGCCTTGCTTGCCTTTCTGTTTTCTAAATGTGCCGACGAGGCTCGTGCTTACGCCTACTAAGAGAATCTTACTCCCGCCTTAGTGCATGGTATATTTGCAACTTTGTATAGATTACCTATAGTGTAGAGAGCGGACCTCTATGCGCCATTTTGTTGTTTTCCTTTGCACGCGTCCTCACTATGCGTTCTTATCTTGCGTTTGTCTTTTGCAGGCTTGGCATAAAATGGGACGACTCGAGGTCAACCGAAAAGCCGTGCAAAGTTACTGACGGTTACATCATGAGTAAAAATGGCGAGCCTACTGAATCAGCGAATTTCTCCTCCTGCTCTTACGAAACATGGGACTTCAACTACCTTTTGCCGTAACGTAACCATTCAACATTGTGATCAGTCACTCGAGGTCACATTGTTTACTGCCACATAATAATCGGGCAGGCAACACGTTGGTAAAACATCTGTTGTAACGTCTAGAAGAGTATGATGTCAGGTCTGATATAATAATATCAAAATATTCGAACAACGTAAAAGGGTAGTGCATACGAGGGACGAATGGTTCTGCCGTTCGTCCCTCGTATGAGGGGCGTATTTTACTGTCGCACTTTTTGCCCTCTTTCCCGTGTAAGATTATACTTTGCCGTGTTATAGTTAAAGGTTACTTCTAGAATAGACGCTTTTCTCGAAGTTCCTCGAGAAAAAAAGTTACTACAGAAAGTTTAAAAATAAATGAGGGGTTGTTTTTTATTATAGTATAGAAGAGCATCCAAATACTGGGCCCCCCCTCCCCCATATATTGTTTCCAGTGTTCTTTCTGCTCGACAAATTTGAAAGGCTCCGTCCTGTAAAACAATATTTTGGTCTCGTCTCCTTAGTAAACTACTCATCCTATGACGCGTACAAGTGGCAGTGCGTACCTGTTTTTGTGTTTGTTCTTGGATTAAGATAACATTAAACATATGAATCGTACATATCGGAGGGAACAAGGAAATATTATGTTATAGTACACTGCAAAAAATGCACAATTTTGCGATTGAATTTTTTTTAAATCCTTAAAAGCTAGCAAGAAAGCCAGCCTTACCAAACAGCTCCTCATTGAAACAATTTACGACGGGCAGCAGGAAGCAAATAAATTTAACTGTGCAGCGCACTAAGACAGCTTTTTTTTAATTTTTTTTTGAAGTCTATCATAAATAGCGCTTTTTATAAAGTAGACAAATCAAATAACGATACCTAATTTTAAATTAGGAGTTAACTAATAGTTGTTCCGCTTTACCAGGAGGATTGGATCAAGCAAGTAATAGAGGACATAGCCGAGAGGACCAAACTTTTACAGAGTAAAAGAGACCATGTTTTGCTATCAAAAAGCTTCGACATGTCAATGCTACCTGTTATTAACTTATTTCTTCTAAATAGGCAAAAAATAAACTTTAAATAACTTTCTACAGTACTTCCCTGGGAGATTGTAGGTTTCTCTTTATTGACTTTTCAAGGTAAAATAAAAAAGTGTCTATTGTAATAAAACGATATCGAATACCTTGAAAAACGCAGAAAGGAACGCGAGCCGTTAGCTACTGATAAATCAAGCTTTTCCCAGTCTAAATATATATGCCGTAATGAATGTTTATTTGCTATGCTTGCCCTAAACGATAGGTGGATAACTAGCTCTTAAACACGGCGCGATAAATCTTGAACCAATAACTCTTCAGAAAGTTAGAAAACGCAGTCCCTTAGGCTTAAAGAGATGCCGAAGCAAAATTTAGATTTCACAAAATAAGGTAGAAGGAGTATTCAACGGGTCGCCAGAAACCCCAAACCACCACTCATAAAAGGATATCTCAAACGGATGGCCGTATTTTTGTAAAATAAGGATGCGAGTGTGTGAGAATCGCGACGTCGCGAGAATCATTGGGTAGGAGGGGAAAGGGCCTTGCTTCCTTCTCATCTTCGCGTCTTCGCGAAGATAAAGCGAGAAGAGGAGGAAGCGAGAATCGCGACGTCACGGGCTTTTTTTGGCCTTGTTCAAGCACGCTCTTCTTTCACAAAAATACGACCATCTGTTGGAGATATCCCCTTTTGAGTGGTGCTCTCAGGTTTGTAGCACCCCGCCTAGCGCTTCCGCGTTGTTTTCTCAAAGGATAATTTCGGTCCAGCATCCCTTTAAGGCCTCTTAGTCGCTTGCACACTTTTGCCGTAACCTATCTAATGAGACAGATATTTCCATGGCATTGTGAATGATCAATGATAAATTAAAAAAAAGTTGATGAATAGTGCAATATGTAGACTTTTCTAAATTCGCTAATTTAAAGACGAGGTCAGCAGGAAACCTTTTTTCATTGAGAAATTTGCCCATGAAATTTATTTTGCACAAATATGGTTTTAAATTATTGTGCTTGAATTCTCCTCGAGATTAAAGCTCTTTGGCGCAATTATGTTTAAGAGAAAGATTATTATTCGATCGAAACCAGTACTATAAAATTGATTCCAGAAACAGCCTAAGTGCACTCCACTTTTTTACATAGAAATCATATTTCTCAGATTATCTGTAAATATTTCGTCATAATCTTGTAGCACGGTCAACCAACATGTGAATAAAGAGAAAAAGAAAGATACTTTCTTTCAACCTGAAAAACTCTTATATGTGACCTGATTAAGAAGCTATGCATTGAGTAGCTAACTCATAGAATCTTTTACGGGTTTTACCGCAAATGTTGCAGTAAAAGCGACAACGGATGCTTGAGGACAACGTGACTAAGCTGGCGAGCTGGTTATTATAAGAGAGTTCGTTGTCGAGTCACAGACATTGTTGAGACGTTTTTGCTTCTCCCTCTCTGTAAACCTCCGTTTCGTGTTGCAGATTTAATTCTAAGGAATGCTTCAATCGCACTACTAAAGCCATGGATACTGAAAACGACGAACTTCCGGCGAATTTCTACAATGGTTCTGACTACTGCCAAGTGTTATTTGAACCCAAAAACGCCATGACATGCGAGGTAGCTGCTCAATTTTTTATGGTTTGGCCAGGGTACCATATTACGTCAAAGCGTATAAAATTCAAAATAAAGAAGTGTTTTCAAAAGAAAGAAGTTACTCTCACATACCTGGAACGTTTACTGATAGCCCTTCTGAAGATTTCTTTGTCGAGTCATAGGCAGAGTAAGCTAGAACGATGGATTGAAGAACGAAGTTTACATGACGAAATTTTTAATTCAATTGACAATATTATCATGGCGGAACCTGTCGCGATACCATCACTCAAAAAGTCATTTTATACCATTAGGGATACAATTTAATGCACCTTTCTGTTGATGTTTATTATGTGTCCAAAAGAACCATACATGTTTTGACGTTGGTGCACAGTAAATAACTTCCACGTAAAAAAAGAAAAGAAAAAAACATTCCAAGACATTAAACAATTAAATTGCCCACCTTAAATCATAGGTCATAATAAAATGTATTACAGTTGCATTCCACTATTCAAAGGTAGAATGAGGCATATAGAAGTAATCGTCCTCAGCATCAATATTGCAAAAAATTTGAATTCGATATAATGGTGATCCTTAAAAATGGTTGTCGGGATGAAACGTTGCTTTGACATTTTTGTTACCGCCTAAAAAACATGGCGCTGGATTGATTATTCAAACATCGTAAATTTTTTAATAGAGTAATAAGTAACATTAATTACATTATTAAACTTAAGCGCTCCACCGCGCTTGCCACGTGCTTCAATTTGATTTTTTATTTGACTGATCTAGTGGATTTAGATTACACTCCGCAGGTTTACGATTCTAAACTAAATATTTGTTTCCACCTATAAAGGAGTTAAATAACGAACTTTATTTAATGATGCAAGATATTGTGAAGATTACCCCTTGTATTATGTCTCCATGGCGATAGAAGTAATCTGCACCAAGAGCTTTGTTCTAACTTTAACGTTTTTTTATTTGTTCGAATAAAATCAAACAGCCTGCATTAGGGCACGTAATGTCAGCCACGGCCAAAGCGTCCTTAATTTGATCGGCCGAATCATATAACAATGTCGTTGCATTCGAATCCGCATGTTTTTTTCCCAACGCTAGTTCTCCTTCCCATCGGGGGAAGGACCCACTTGTATCTCTCGGTAGTCTCTCGCGCATCTAAGGGCGCGCTGTCCACGAACGTGGATTATAAGCATTTACAGTGAAGTTGCATTGGGCCAGTCCGTTTCTTCTGTGGTTAATTTTAATATAAAGCATCTAAGAGACTGCAGTCGCTTAGGTATTACATGCTTGCCAAGCAATTGAGTTTTATTTATAAAGAAATCGTTTATTTCAATTTTTTTTTATTTTACATGTAGATTTTTATGAATTACGTCCTCCCAGTAGTTGTTTATCGCACTTAACTGTGAACAGCTTTGGTTTAAGTTATACTTAATGAGAAGTTGAGAACCCAGTAATGGCGCCTTCTACCGAACGTAGCGCGTCCGCTCTGATTTCGGGAACATAGTGCTTCGTCCGCTGCGAGACGTGGCGACATCGGTGACAACGGTGGCAGGCGCAAGCAGGAGCAACGAGGGCCGCTGCTGAAAGAGCGTGACGATATCGGTGCGAGGTGTCGTGCGGATATCGAGAAGACAGGAAATGTTTCTACCCAGTGTTGTTGAGGATGATGCCAGGACACGACTGCAACTTGGACAGATGACGCCTTCGTGTTAATTAGTGGTACGACAAGGCAGACGATCATTGCTTACCCCAATTCCTGTGAACCGAACGCAACGACGAGATATCGCATGAGAGCCACGTTTTACAGACAAATGCACACTGCTTTGTAGGCGTCGTTTCTGGGAGAACTTTATTTATTAATGCCAGCCGAGAAGAATACGAATTCCAATGAGACAGTGCGGCGGTGGCGCTGCTCGATCATCTCACGCAGCCTACTGTGGCAAGCAAAGGGATTTTCACGTTGACTTATAGAAATTATCTGGAAGAAACGCTGATAGCACTACGGTTTCCTTAGAAGGGGGCGAGCTGTAAACCTTCAAAGAGCAGCCATAGTTGGTGACAAAGTGTTTCGACCATACTCTTGGCGTTGCTAAGTCTCGCCTTGTTGAAGCGGGGAAATTGAGCACTTTGACCGTGACACTACCGTTGAGTTGAATTCACACGTCGTCACACAGAAAACACCGCAGACAAAAGCGGATACCGGCATGACTTTGCCACGTAAGCCCGGGTAGGCAAAGGTGGAAAATCACTGCAGGAACGCGGGGCTGCTGTCGCCAACCAACCGCGTGCGTTGCTATAATACAATTATATAATTCTTCATGCTGTGAGGTCAGTGTCTCCACTCTTTAATAGGAAGTGATTGCCATGGAGGAGTGATATTCACATCTTTCTGGAGCAGTTTTCAGTAGGTTCTTAACCAGTTACCGTCTCTAGATTCTTATCCGCACTCAATAAGTTGCTCCAAATGTAGAACCACATTCACGCCGGTGACGCCCGCTGCAAAATGAAAAAAAAAAATGTTTTCAGACCCATCTGCGATGTTGGTAGGGTAGCTACTTTGAGGGTTCACGCTTTATGCTATGGCTTCAACGTATTTTTAATGAAAACGGTTGTGGCGCACTGTTACATAACACACACACGAACAGTTACATAACTGTTCGTTATGTAAATGATAAGCTTGCGAAAATTGAGCAAATTAGAAGTGAGATTACCGACTGCTCTTCTACAATGTTTATCTAAACATTAGCCTTAAAGTTTAGTCCCTAAGTACAATATTATCCATATACTTTATAGTATATGGAAGTTATGCTATTATGCTTTGCTTTACAGTATACTGGTTATGCTAAGGTGTGGTACCACATGCCGGCACAGCGGCCTTATATATTGCCGGGAGCCCCAGGACTTCAACTTGTTAAAGTTTTTATTGGAATGAGCCGCCACTTTCGATACTGCCCTATTCTGGGAGTACGTTTTATGCTTTAGCATGCCGGAGGCATCACGTATGGCATTTTACTTCGGCTTGCATCTTTTGCAAGCTCATACTGCCGCAGGATATACATGTGCAGAGTTTTATTTAATGAATCACCCTCCAGTATCCAAAAAAAATATTTCTGCTACGCATTTACTGATATTTAGTGACGCGATAGATAGGTACTAACGGTAACCCGTGTGCACGTTAAAACTTCTGCTTCTTTTTGGTAGCGTGTTCGCTGCTATGCGACTTCCTAGTGTTTGCACGCACAATGTCGGGATTTCGTCCGTCATTTTAAGTCGTGCTCACGTACTGCTGTCGACTTTTAACGCCCCTACAATCGTGTCTGGTCGCAGATTTTTGGCAATCATCGCTACTGCAGCGTTAGTTTGCAGAAATTAGCTAATGACTGGCGACGTGAATAGAGCATTCTCCTGCTTTGGTTAATACAGTGTTCTGTATTGACTACGTGCAAACACTTCTTCGAAAAGAAGGATGAAAAGGAACCTCTGAAGTTTGTGCTCTGTATCATAGCAAGAAGCAGTGAGAGAATAATCGACCACCCTTCATTTTATCAGAACTTTTTGAGACGTCTCTCCTGTTTCTGTTGCATTTCCACATTCATTACATAACAATCAATTGAGCGGTCAATCATATTTTTATAGCGGTTGAAGGTTATAATAAATGGTTAGGCTGATCCGAAACTAACCGGGCGTCGTATGTCCAAACAAATTCTACAATATACTAAAGCAAACGAAATCGAACCATCACTTCTCTTCGGATGTGGTACCTGATAATAAACATTTCACCCGGTTGTGTATATTATTTTGTCATTCATCGCATGGCTGGTTCAATATTTTTCGTTCATCAGCATGAGCTTCTTAAGAAATAACATGGAATATACATGATGCAAGCTTTTCAATATTATCACTAAGCATGTTTTTTTTTTTTCAGTCACCGACGGACATTGAGAAGGATACGGTCGACACACCCTGTCATACGCGGTGTTGTTTTGACAACACATATGTTACCGTAAACTCGCCTGATGGTACGAGATGTGACAACAAAACGGTACTGTCAAAATATCAATACAGTTATGTATCATGAATTTTATTGGTCCCGGTCGGTGTTTGCGACTACATAAAACACTTATAATTCTAATTATATAACTTAAAATCGCATTCTCAATTTATGAAATAATACCTGTTCAGGTCATGTAGATATTTAAAGAAGAGTTGTAAAAGCTGGATAATTTAAATAGTCTTAAAAAATCTGGCTGGTTTCAACACACAGGAGAATATAACAACCTTGAAGATAATGCATATAAGCGAACCTTAGACAGCCTATTTACATAGTATAAAACTTGACTTTGTTCCAAACATGCACAACTGGCATCCCAGTAATTCATGCTTTAGAATTCCTGCAAAGATATGCTGTGGACGTATAAGCTCTGGAGGTTTTCACCTTCCCGACGGATCGCTTTCAAATGCAGTCACGTCGCAGGCATCTCATGGAACTGTCTACTAGCTGACATCATGCTGCGGGGGCTCGCAGCAGCCAAGTCCCCGCAGCGCTGTCATTTTCCTCACTTCCTTGGTAATTTAGTGACACAAAAAACCGATCTGTTAAATGCTAAAAAAGTGCAAAAATATTCGACATATTAGCAGAGTGTCATATTGGGAATTATATATGTGGTCCAAGATGGGCTATCCCACGCGTTACCACGAGGAACAAACTCTGCTAAATCTCCAAAGGGACAAAGTGGGACCCACGGGGGAATTGTGCGGGCAGTACAAGTTGGGCAGGCCCACGCTTTGCCCCCGTGAAGCTCACCTATCCGCTAACTCTGTCCCCCGCCTTTTCCCTCCCTCCCCCTTACCCCCATTGCCGATGTGGGACCTACGGGGGCATTGTCAGGGGAGCCTAAGTTGTGCATACTCAAGTCTTACCCTCATATACTTCACCTCTGTGCTAACTCTGTCCCTTCATTCCCGAGGTGGTACCCAGGAGGGAATCGCGCACACAACCGAAGTTTGGCATGTCCCCGATTTTCCCTCGTTGTTGGCAACATTTGTGCTAGCTCTGCCCACGCAATGCCAGGGTTGGACGCTCGGCACCACTGCAGGTGCATCCCAATTTGGACTTGCCCCCACCTTTCTCGGATGGGGCCCTCATGTATGCTCACTTTGTCCCCATATAACCGAGGTGGGGCTCACGGGGTATTTCACAGGCAGCCCTACTTGGGCATGCCCTCGCGTATGTGAGCGTTAACCCAATAGGGTACTGCGTCAGCAGCCCAGGTGGGCCTGCCGTAGCTTTGCACATATCTACGCTAAGTTTCTTCACATTTCTTCACATAGCCGAGGTACGACCTACAGGGGTGTTGCACATCCTGAATTGTGCATCCTACTCACTCCGATGTCTGACTCACAAGGGTATCGAAGGGGCTGCCCCAGACCACTTTGTTCACGTGACCACCATTTAATATTTACCTGGGTTCTATCGTTATTTTTGCTTTCTACGTGTACCTTATAATTTAAAAAAAAGAATATATATATATATATATATATATATATATATAATCAAAAACCATAAATATTAAATTTAGATTTATGTTTGACTATGGATATAGTACTCAGTAGCATCATGCGCGGAATAAAGTGATAGATATTGTTTGTGCGTTCTCTGCCACACCAGGCAGGTAAACTTTGTTGGACATTACATATTGAATTAAAGAGGTGAAAGAGCAGTTTTACAAAACTTAAATCGCATAAAAATATAATTACAGGTTCCATGATGATTACCTGTCTGTGATTTATTTTTCTATACTTAAACTCTGAACAAGTCATCGCACACAAACATATTCAACCACCAATAGTGCCCATCTACAGTTTTAAACTTCTCGTGTAAAAATGAAATGCGTCTGTTATACAGACTGTATTATTTATATGGTGTCATTCATTTCTTTTTCAGGTGTGTCTTCAAGGAACGTGTGTGAAGGAGAGAAAAAGGAACATTACAATTTCGGAATAAAACAGGCCTGACTCAAGAATTGAACAATTTGTCTGGTTACAAACACCACATAATGTTTCCCGTCTTTAATACGTTTCACCGTAGATATTGATAATGCAATGGGCATACACATTTCAGGGGTTAGTAGTGTGCTCAAAGCGTCTTGTATTACCTAGCCGTTGTGAACCCTTTGCTTGTAAATTCCTTTCAATGTGCTAGAATGTTACCTCCATGGCTTCCCTTCTAGCAGGGCAGGGTTAAGTCAAGTCAGGAGGGCACAATTCAACAAAATATGTGTGCATGGGGGAGCGGGAGGGGCATTATTTTGTGAATAAATGCCAATTGACATTCAGTTCTGAGAATAAATACATACCGTCAATGATCATAAACGTTCAAATATTTGATCTATGTGCGTTTCAGAAAAGGATGAAATGGTATCAGCTGGACACATTTATTTATCTAGTTCAGCTAATGTTATGTTATAAGGCAGCCTTTTTTTACCAACCATAAATACACTATATTTACCCCGAATAATCTTAGCACACATACAAGAGGCTATGACTTCGTAAAGAGATCAAATACCACAGACAAAGGTAAATTTAGGTTCTGACTCAAGAACACACAAATAGCTACAACTTTATTAGGAGCTCAAGTTAGAAGAAAGTATACAATATGACAAAAAACGGAAAACGTTTTTTTTTCATAATTTTTTTGTGAAATAAAAAAAAATGAATGACCTAAATAATATTGAACCTTTGTAAACACATTCTTAGCAGATGTCTAACTGGCCGCCCTCAATGTCAATGCAGAGCTCCAGGTGCTTCTTGAAATGTTGGCTGATGGGCCGCAGCTTCTTCAGTGTGATTCGGTCCCACTCCCGGTGCAGAAATTGCTTCAGCAACTCTGAAATTATGTGGTGCTTAGTACAAGCCCTGGCATCCAAAATTTCCCAGGCAGTGCAATACACAGGGTTGAGAACCGTAAAGTGTTTATCGTCTTTGAAGAGGGTACTTTCCCTGCGTAGCTGCGACACGGCGTTGAAGTATGCGGTACCTCTGAAGCCGGACTCGCTTGTGTTACTCCGTAGGCAGTTCAACTTTTTGAGGCTTTTGGGGCTTGAGCTTTGAGGTGCTTTCTTGCCGCTTGTCGCACCGATTCACGTTAGATTCAGGTCTCGCGACCAAAACCTTTTAGGGAGACCCTCGGATTTCGCTCGACTCGCTTCCGGATGATCTGACGGTTGACGGAGGTGGTGACAGTACGCATTCACCCTTTTTCGTGACGGTCGCCTTTGTGGCAGAGCTCCTCAAAACGCTTATTAGTATCAGGCATGGTGTAGCGCGAAACTTTGAGCAATCGAGCAATTTTACATTCATGAAGACTTTAATGAAATAGCTCGAAAAACACCGCATGTTTGTTAGATGTTCTGAAAAAAAAAGTAAGAAGAGATCAGTTGAAAAAAATAGATTACAGTGAAGTGCGTCATATTTAAATACCTAAGGTATTTTTCATGAATATGTAAATTATGCTTGTCAGGAAGCTCGAACGTGGGTTTGTTTTTCTCCTGGTTACTCTTAGGTTCCGGAGGAAGGAACGAGAACGCAGGAACATCAAGCCAGGGTAGTGTTTTAGATGTTATATTTAAGATGAGGGAATGAATGGTCGCTCTTGGGTCAACCAGAACGAGCATTCCTCTGGTTACGGGCTTGAGTTGAGCTAGTTGGTGCATTACTAGGATAGGGCCAGCTTAAACTTGGGAGACGAGAAAACGTAGAAAACAGAGATAGAAGAAAGAGACAGAGATAGAGATACTAGGTCGCGCGCTCTCCAGGTCCCGCGCTCCCTTTTTTACATCCGGTCCGTTGATGTATGTCACGGCTTGCGCAGCCTTCGCTCGCGTTGATTGGTAGAGTGGGAGGTGGTAGCGACAGAAATTTGGCTGCAGCCAGATGTTCAGGATGGCGCGAGTCTTTCAATGGTAGTTGAAGAAGAAATCTCGTGTCGTGGCATGCTTGCGGATAATAAGTGCTCGGGTGCTGTTGTCTGCAGTGCTGGTCAGTGGTTCCACTCCTTAACAACTTCCGCACCGGCAAAGTGGTTTGTCGGACGGTGCCAGCTTGAAACTGGCCGGTCGAGAGACCTCCAAAACGCCGCCGAGACGCAGCAGGCCGCTACAGACAGACAGAGACAGACAGCGGAGCGAGCGAAGACAGACCCCGGCACGCTCAAGGTCACCTTGTGTGTCTATTCTGTTTCGCAAAATTGCATGGGGATTATACTAAGGCATGCATGTAAACAAAGCAAAAACTAGAGCGTATTGGGGTGGTGTTCTGTTCTTTCTGGTCATCTGCATAGCCGAGGCAGGAATTAGCCGCTGCGATGTATGCGTTCAGATCCAAATAAAACAAATTTTGTTCGAACCCCACACAATTTCCTTGCAGTCGAATGCTCCGTATTAGTTTACGTCGTTACTTGCATTGAACAAATAGAAAGTGGTAGCGTGTTAGTCTACACACGACTCATCGCATCCGCGTTTGTATTATCCCGACCTTTTTTGTATTCAAAAGTAAAGTTGTATTGCCGTAGAGCTAAACTCCACCTCATCAGCCTTCCACTTTCGATGACATCTGCTGAGGCCAAGTTAAGGGGCAGTGATCTGTTTGGAATATAAATCTAGTCCCATCTATATAACAACTAAGTTTTTGAGCTGCCCATGCTAAACACGCGCATTCCTTCTCGGTGGCACTCTAGGCCTCCTCACGACAAGACAGTTTTCGGCTGTCATATAAAATCGGGCGCTCATTGCCGTTCTCATAATTTTGGCACAGCACCACGCCAATACCTCGTTCACTGGCGTCGCAATAAACAATAAAGGGTTTTTGTGAAATCAGGTACTCTTAACACTGGTTTAGTTGTCAGTGATTCTTTAAGACCACTAAATGACTTCTCCATTCGATCCGTTCAAACAATCACCTTTGGTTCTGTTTTTCTGGGTGCATCTGTGAGCGGACTCGCCATTTGTGAGTAATTTCTGCAAACTCTTTGATAGTATCCTCTTAATCCTGGGAACGTTCTTATATCCCACTGTTTCTTGGGTCGAGGGAATTCTTTCATGGCCAACATCTTAATTTATGTGGGCCGGCGAAGTCCCTGACCGACAACGTTTCCCAAGTAGGTCACTTCCGCCCTCCCGAACAGACTTTGTTTTTGCCTTAATGGTAAGACCGACATTGCGAATGCTCTCCAAGACAGTATGCAAGTGGACCAAATGTTCTTCCTATCATTCCGAGAAAATGGTGATATCATCTAAGTAAGGCAAAGCAAACTCTTCCGTGCCCCTTAGGCACGGAAGAGTTTGCTTTGCCTTACATAAATGGTATCGCCATTAACCTTAAAAAACAAAACGGTGCGTTTTTCAGTCCGAAACTCAGCATGAGGGGACGAAATGTCCCAAACGAAGAAATAAATGCCGCATATCTACTGGTACGCTCCGTCATCGGAACCTGTTAATAGCCTCTCAATACGTCTATAGTCGAAATGTACTCGGCTGAACTGACTCGCTCAATTCGGTCTTCGATATTTGGGATCAAAGAAGTTTAATCTCTGGTGATGAGGTTCAATCTACGGTAATCAACGCACGGTCTGGGACCTTTTCTTGGTGCCTCTACTAAGATCATAGGTGACATATAATCCCTTTCGAAGGGCCCAATGACTCCCAAATCTTGCATTGTCTGAATCTCAGATCTGAGGATCTCTTTCTGACGCCGTGACACGCTGTATGGCCTTGAACGATCCGGCAGATCCGATATTAGTTCTATATCAAGTGTGACGAGTGTAGTGTGACCCGTCCGTTTCATGAATAAATCCTGAAATTCTCCTAAGATTTTTTTTAAGTCTGCAACTTGGCTACGGTCCAGTTCTGATAGCTTTACAGAAACCTCAATTACTTTCTCTGTAGTAAGTGATTGAGAGGGCACTTCAATCTTCAGAATTTCTTGTAAGTGTTTTTCCTCCACTTTCCCAAGAGGGAAGTTGACCATACTCTCCCTCATAATATAGGGTTTCAGCAAATTGCAATGATAGATATCAGTTTTCTTTCGTTGTCTCGAAATGACATAATTTGTGTCCTACAGTTTCTCTTTAACTGTTGCAGGTCCTTCCCAGTGAACTTCCAACTTGTTTTCCCAGATGGTTTTAGGACCATCACCTTATGTCCAACCTGGAATTCCCGATGTCTGTTGTTGTAGTCATATTAATTCTTAGCTGAAATTTGTGCTGTCTCCATCTTTTCTGCCGCGATGTCCTGCATCTGATGTAGCTTATTAACAAGGCGGAACACGTACTCAACAACTGTGATGTCCTGCTCTGAAACCTCCCACACTTTTTTAAACATTCTTAATGACGATCTGAACGTTCTCCTGTAAACTAGTTCTGCGGGACTGAAGCCTGTCGCTTCATGTGGCACTGTTCCTAAAAGCGAACATGGGTCCAGGCAAACAGCTATCCCAGTCTTCTGCATGCTCAAGAAAAGCAGCGCGTAGCATTCACTTGAACACAGAATGCCACTTCTCTGCGCTGTTTGTCTGTGGGTGGCACACTAAGCTGTGAATCACCTTAATGCCTAGCTTATCTGGAAAGATCGTCGTTAACGCGCTCATGAACAAACTACCTTGATCTGTCTGAAGCTCCTTTGGAAATCTTACCCGAGCTAAAACCGATAGCAAAGCATCCACAACTGCTGCTGAGGAAACCTCCCTCAGTGAAACAGCCTCTGGAAACTTTGTTGCTAGGTAGAGCATCGTTAGAACATGTTTAAACCCTCTTTTTGTGGGAGGAAACGGCCCCACAATATCGACGACAAGCCTTCGAAATGGTTCTGTGATTATCAGAACCAGTTTCAGAGGAGCCTTCCACCTCTCATTCGGTTCGCCAACCCTTTGGCAAATTGTCACAAGATCTTACAAAGTTTTCAGCGTCTTTTAAACAATTTGGCCAGTAGTAGTCCTAGAGAAGCCGTTTTTTAGTCTCAGTGATACCTAAATGCCCGGTAAAGTGTCGCCGTGACAAACAGCCAATAAGTCTGCACGGAACATATGCGGCAGTACGACTTGTTCTTATGTGACCCCGCTAGGATCACTGTATCGTCGATAGAAAATACCCTTCTTTTTGTAGATGGCTATCATCTTTCGAGTGATTCCCAGGGCAACAGCGTCCCGCAATGACTCAGCGAGTCGTCTGTTTTTTGTTCTCGAATTAGCTCTGCGGGATTTATGGTCAATAGCACTTCCAGACTATCCGCCTTGAATGTTAAGACTCCCTCTTTTCGATTAGCGTCTAATAAAATTTGTCCGTCTTTTTGCGGTGAGACTCGATCCCCTTCTACTTCGTTCACCTTGTCGCCCTTACTGTCTACAGGCTCTGCTCTATCGATTTCTTTATTCGAGTCATTGCTACAAACGCTAGGCATTGCCGTTATGTCTTCTCTGTTTGTTTCACCGTAAGTTAACTGACGCGAAAGCTTACGAGCTTGCGCGATAGTCAGAGCTTGAACGACACCTTCACCAAATACTATACCTTGATCCGCTAGAAGTTTCGCTGATTTGTTGGATAACAGGTACGGATATTGTGCTGGTACATTTCGTGAGACAGCTGACTCTCTCATCAGCTCGCCAAACGCCCCTTGGATTTTAACCTTTGCCATAGGCAGACATACACTCTCCTCCTCATCGACTTGCTTTATCCAAGCACACTCACCGGTGTAATCTCCCTGGTTCACGAATGAGACGGGTGCACTACATCCATGGAAGCAGCACTGTCCCTCAGCACCTTACATTCCCTGCCATTCACCTTTAGATCGTACAAGTAAGGTCTGAGCAACTCCAGGTTTTCGTCCGTGTCAGCGACGTCTGAAAATGCAACCTTCTCTTTTCTGCACATTTATGCAATGTGACCTGGTTTTTGGCAATAGAAACAAATTATCCCTTGCGTTTTTCGAAGGCTCTCTTTTCTTTATTTTTTACGTTAGCTCCGTCACCATCTACGTCCTTCTCTTGAGGTTGAACTTTAGTCGTCTTGTCGATCTTTTTCGAAGGTTGATTTACGATGTTCATAATTTGGAACTTCGTTATCTTTTCGACCAGTTAAAAATCTGTTTTCGCGACTGGGTTCTCGGCGCGTCACAAACTCTTCCGCTAACTCTGCCGCTTTCCCAACAGAAGTCAGTTTCTCGCTGTCCAATAACCAGTTCCGAACGAATGGTGAAATGCTTGACAGAAACTGCTCTAGTCACAACCGCTCAATCACCCGACCTTGGTCCCCGAACGCCCATTCGCTCTTTAGCCATTCTTCTAAGTTCACTCTTAAAGAGCACTCAAACTCCGTGAAATCCTCTCCGGGCCTCTTTGTGGCATTTCTATATTTAAAACGAAACGCCTCGGCAGACAACCACTACTTGCGGAGCAAATTAATCTTAACTACATCATAATTAGCAGATTCACTGGTACTGGGGCGAGCCATTACTTCCGCCGCCTTCCCTGGAAGTATTGTCAATAGTCTCTGCGGCCACGTGTTGAGATGAAACGACATTCTTTTGCTCGTTCTCTCGAAATTAACTAAATATAGCCCAATGTCATCTTCTACCTTAACTGGTTGCATATATTTGCTCATCTTAAAGGATTCCCTTTCTTCACCATAGCCAGTAACGTTAAAGCCAGCCGCTCCGCGCTCTAGTTCTAGCCTTCTGAGAGTCAGTTCTTTTCCTGCTTGGCGGTCTCATGAGCGCCTGCCTTTCGTGTTGTCTTCGTTTTCTTGCTCGTCCGCCTCTCGGGAGCCGCTTCCTTCTCTTCTTTCTCAACAATGCTATCTCAGACACCCTGGATTTCATCGTCATGGGTCGTTTTCTCTTTCTCCGCGATTAGATGAGCTTTTTTGACCGATTTGGGAATATTAATTTCTAGTGCTCTGCACAGCTCTAATAGCTCTCTCTTTCTTAGTTTCAGCAGATCCATGACAGTGTGAGGATAGTTTATTGAACTCAAAGTTATTCCAAGATTTCTAACTACACGGAGTTTGTGTTCGAAAAAATTTGACCCTTGTGGTTAATGCCTTCACCATATAACACGATCACTTTCTTTTCCCAGAAAATGCTCCCAATATTGAGCGCAAACTTTGCTCAAAGGAATCGTATGGGAAAAGAAATGCGTTCCGCAATAAACAATCTGCTCAATCAAGGTACCTTTGCTTTACAACAAACCTGAGCTTCGCTTGCAAATGACAGGGAAACGGTCCAGGCTGCCACAATAACCTAGATAAGCCCGTCGGACATAGCCCTGTGAATGCTCGTAAAACCTGACTGGTAGTATGTTTTTAAAACTAACATTAATGCGCACACAGAGAGACGTTGGCGCCCAAAATGCTCAATCCTCCGCTCACCCCGCTGACCGATCTACCACTCTCCGCCCCAGCCCACGTTGATCTCCACAGCGATCTAGAGTCCAGCCTGGGCCAAGCACCTCCACTGCCTGTGACGCTTGTCTCCGTGGAACTGACTCTTCGGCTAAACACGCCAGGACCAGTCCTGTGGCAAGGCGCGATAGCAGCCTCTAGCTTATTGCTCAGCCTCGATGTCCCCAGCATGCGCTTGAAGCCCTGGATCTGGCCAGGAAAGTGCCGCCGAGAAGGTCCCACCGCTGCCACCAGTTGTTAGGTTCCGGAGGAAGGGACGTGAACGCAGGAACGTCAAGCCAGGGTAGGGTTTTAGATGTTATAATTAAAAATATGAAGGATGAATGGTCGCTCTCGGCTCAACCAGACCGAGAGTTCCTCTGGTCGCGCGTCCCCCTTGTCCCGTGCTCCCCTTTTTATATCCGGTCCGTTGATGCACGTCACGGCTTGCGCAGCCTTAGCTCCCGTTGATCGGTTGAGCGGGAGGTGGTAGCGACAGCAATTTGGCTGCAGCCTGTTGTTCAGGATGGCGCGAGACTTTCAATGTTAGTTAATGAAGAATAAGTCTCGCGCTGTGGCATGCTAGCAGATGGTAAGTGCCCGGGTGCTGTGGTCAGCAGTGCAGGTCAGTGGTTCCACTCTTTAACACCATCCATCTTGGATTTCGGATGCCTCTCACCATCGCCAGGTCGGGGCACGTGTTCCGGCACGTGCTCGTCCCGATCCGTCTTGGCGTCTCCGGGTCCATAAGCATAAAGTGTCGCTCCTTTTTAAGCACCTCTGCAATTCTTCTGCCTTCGGCGGTAAAGTCGCGGTACCCCCACGCCGGATGCACTGCGATAAGTCACCTCTTATGATGAGCGGCTCGCTTCCTGGTTTGCAACTGAAACTAGCGAGCAGCTGCTTGAGGTCCGATCGAGAGTCTCTAGGGTTTCTCTGCACACATAGCTCATTAAGTCTGTCTTTCGTTCTCCCCAAAGGGATTAAGGTCACATACACATGCGGAGTGCCCGTCATCAATCGTTCTTGTACCTCCACAAAATAAGTTTTAAGCACTAACACTGCCATCTACTGGACCGCATAGTGAGTTTCATAGCCCTTAATTCTGACAGTTGTACAATTTCGAAGTTCTTGAAGTGTGATAACCGCTAGGGTGTTCGGAATGAGGCCATCGACGTGGCAGCTAGAACGAGACTGGTCTTTTTTTAATGCCCCCGAGCCCACACCTCGGCTCGGGCCAACAGTGTTGCCAGCCTTATTGCTGATACATCTTCCCTTCTCCTGTAAAATAAAATAACATAAGTAAGTAACACAAAACAAACAATCAAACAAGTTGTCCACCATGTTAGCCATAGCCTAATCGAGCCGGTTGAATCTTGATCCTCGTGCTTCGGCGAAGAGAGGGACTTGGGACGTCAGCTCCATGTCGACTTTCGTCAATGAAGTATTTAATTCCGTTGGAGAGACCTTCTGGTTGGTGCACTGCGGTACCTTTGGAGCGACCTGAGCAGACGTCTGGGTTGAAAGTTGCAAACTGCGCTGCTCACTCCTGCTGTCTATCTCGCCGTCTCTTCGTCCGGGCTGGAATCCTTCCGATGCATTTAGGAGACGCTGTCGGTTTCTTCGAAGTGGCTATCCGTCCTCCGTGTTAACTCGATACGAACGAGGAGCCAGACATCCTTCGACCTGTGCCTTCATGCTCCAGCTTTGATTATCAAAGATATTCACAGTGTTGCCCTTTTGCAGCGCCTGTAGATGACTCGCCGGCCTAAAGGTCTTACTGTGCTTATGCACGAGAGGAGCCGGAGGTACCTCGAAATCTGGAAATCGTTCACAGAATGCCCTTCCCATCAACAGTTCGCAGGAAGCCTGACCGTCCTCCAACGTTGCACACCGGTAGTTTAAAGGGATGCTGAACCAAAATCTGGATTCCGCAAAGCAAGGCGGCAAAAGCGTGCAGCGGGATGCTACCCTACCTAAAAAAAAGGTATGAAATTTTACACGGTAACATTGAATCTGGATTATCGAACCGGGAATCTTACTGTAAAATATGCATACCGCAACTAAACCGTACAGCCAGTGCATACCGTAATCTGAACTGGATTACTCCATACCGTAAAGTGAACCGTGTACAAACCGTCTGGCCGGTGGATACCGCTATCTGGACTGGAATACAGTATACTGTAAAATGAACCGTGTCCAAACCGTTCAGGCGGTGCAAACCATAATCTGAACAGGATTACTGAATTCTGTACATGGAACCGTGTTGCCATACTGAAAAAAACCTTATAGTTTTCATACAAGTGGACTCGTTTGGGTCATATGATATCATGGACATACAGGGTTCGTATGCGAACAGGTCAGACTGTATGTGAACGGGTCGCAAGCAGGAGCATCCGACCTGATACGGGTCGACCTGTTATGCGGGTCCACTCATTCTGCAGGTCAGCCTGTACAATATTTGTTCGGAAAAAGGTGAGCTAGCAATCCCCTATCTGCTCTTCGTATTCCGAAGCTATCCGCTGAAATAAACTCTCGACACCCTTCCTGAAAAGATCATGCAAAAAAGAAGTAACAAACTGACTCGAAAGCAGTTACAGTTCACGAAAAAAATATATAACACGCATAACAAGGCAATTAACCCAGCACCATCATGACATCATCAGGAGAACTGAGTTAGCCCCCAAAAGTAGCTTAAAACTGCAGCTTCCTGTTGATATCCTGAAGGTGCTCCGCAATATACTTGTTCCTGAGACCCCTCCGTTTGATAGGCGACAAATCCAAGGGTACTTGCCCGATGTAAATTTTGAAGGACTCTGAAAATGAAAGGAACGTGAAAATTACCTATATGCCCTGCTGTTAAGTCAAACCTGTTTATATCAAACTCGCAAAAAAAACCGTCTACGAGTTTAATATAGCGGGTAATTTTATATAAAAACTTTAATGAATTTGACATCAAACAAGCAAGCCACATTTAGGAAAGTTGTTTACTCTTCAAGTAGCGTCTGTAAGTCATGAGGGTCGCTCTACGTAGCTATTCAGTTGCCGCTTCTTCTTTTTTCAAGGTCCCACCGGCTCACCCTCTCCCCGCTTTCTACGCAAAAGAGAATTTATTTTTTCTTCTGCGCGGTTTACGCGGTTGCCCCCCCCCCCCCCCCATCCCAAAAAAAAGCCAGCTTTCTCGGCAAGCGTGCTTTCCCCCAACTGGTTGTCCGCATTGGGGGAAATCCAGCTTCCAGAGCAAAACGGCACTCTGCAGTTTGATCTATTGGGTGATGCTGCAATTTTCGTTTAAGGTAACCCTATTTTTCGCTATGCATTTTTATTGCTGCTACTAGTCTCTTCACAAATAGTTAGATACAAGGCATAGTTTGAATTAATCGAGTTTGACTGTAGCCCTATATAGAAAAAACACATCGCAATTACATGTTAATTTGTTGCAATAGTGTACTTATTAAGGTGCAACCGAGAACACTTAGCAAGGATCCTATTGATATATCAACCCAAAATATGTCAGCCAAAGTTTTTGCCTTCTTAAATCTGACCACCTTCTAAATGTCAACTCTGTTTCGAAATCGGCACAGCTTGCCTGCTCTAGGCTACACTATGTTCAACCTAAACTGGCAGTGCCTTTCGCCAAAACAATCATAGGGCTGTCTCTGATTGCTTGACTTCACACTCTGCATGTGAGTCTGCAGGGGGTTGGGGGTTGATCATGTGGTTTAAAGACGAGAGTTGACTGGACCAACGAGCACACAGCTTCTACGGCCCAGCCAGCATAGGGGTGAATGAATGAATGGCGACTTGCGAAATCAATGGCACCTCGCGACTAGGACACAAAACTCTCAGGGTTGCTAGACAAATATGTCAGGGTGGGTTCATTTGACAGTCTACATGAGCTAAGAAAATATTCACAGCACCTAGTTGTCTAAGCGGAAAGCCGTGAAAGTAGATTCGAAAACGCCTCACGAAAATTGCCAATAACTCTGGTTCCCTCCAGGTTGACCAGATAATATGATGAAAGAGGGGATCTATCCCAACATTTCAAGAACATTAGTATTCACTGAATATAATAAATCAGGCCAGGTAAGCTTAGGCATACGCCTATAAATGCTTAAATCCGTTGCTTCAATGTTTCCTTACCTTATTTGCAATTTCATTTCGAAATTGCCGTTTAACCTGCATCATGCCGATGCATGTTAATTCGGCACTTTTGTTTACTTTCTCAGGATTCCCCCAGCTCTTTTTCCTACCTTATTGTTTACCTAAAGACACTAAAATTATTTTTTTGTTATGCCCACAAAATTAACAGCGGATATAAATGATGATCGCCTCTGCTGCTTGCTTTATTAGATCTTCCTAGAATTAACAGAAGGGCTTTATGACACCCTTCGGAATAGACGGCAGAACAAGATCTGTCATGACATGAGTAAAGTTTAAACATGACCAGGGGTAACTAGAGAACACTGCCGCATGATTGAAGCATTGCTCACAGAAATACAGTAAATAATTGCTGTATGGAGCCTGTCATAGTACTTGGGAGCTGAGCTAGCCGTGACTTAAGCATTAAAAAAGCGAGAAAAAAGTCAAATTGTCGACAAAGAGAAGTTCTTTTACGCTCCTGCAATGAGGGACCCAGAAAAATTGAGATTTAAACCTTAAAATAAGTCGAAACAAATTTACCCTCGTGCTAACATGCCTAGGAAGCCTCAAAAGCAGCTTGGTGCAAGCGATGGGTTGCTGTCTGAAGATGTGTTCTCAACCAGTGAAAAGGTCCTTTTTTGCAAAGCACAAAACATTGGTTTAACATGCTTCTTTAAAAACTGCTACTTCTTGACGTCAGGAAAAACCGCGGCCGCCAAGAGCTGAAACGGCACGTGTGCCGCTTGGCGCTATCAAGACCGCCTGGCACATTGCTCTGTAAACACTGGCACTGACGCAGGGACAAACCACCTCCTGCGCTCGTGCCACAGTACACTTCCGGCTGTCTGGTAGCGAGACGGCGGGTGCGGTATTGAGTGCGAAGGCAACAAGGCCACATTTGTTATTCTCGCTAAATATGAACTGAGATCTGCGTGTGTGCCACTTATCGCAAACTGATTTTTGCTCAAATCGACGCTCTGCACAAAAGTACTGCAGAGCTTGTTTTCATTAAATTTTGCAAAAAGTTTCATGCATAACTCTAGCCATTCAAGAGAACCAAGGATCGCACTGTGGAACCCAGGGCTACTTCTTTGCCTCGATCCCCACACCTGCCTGTTGTCATATGGGATGAGCACTATACCGGCAGGCCATGCATCACCCCTGTGTGATGTCTGTTAAAGCATTCCCCAGCTAAATTTCTCATTCACAATGCAGCAGCAGAAATGCCGGCTCTGAGGGCATGTTGGTGAACGCTCCGGAGAGGCTTAATGATGCAGTTGTTTGCGGAAGAAAGTTAAATCCACCTAAACAACAAGCAAGCTGGTAAATAACAATTTATTTTGTTTTTTCACTGGCAAAAAAATGAGAGGCGAATTATCTAAAAATGTGATTTTCACAAGTGTTTATGGACATTCGGTGCATGGTGCACTTATCGTAACGAGGATTGGAACGGCGTAACGAGCACAGGCCTACATGTGTCTCGGCCCCAGCGTGCACAAGTGTTTTCCAAGTGATACGACAAACAGCACAAATAGGCCCGAGCACAAGGTGTCATGGCGTTTCGGTTCATATTCGCCGTAATAGTATCTGATATTCCTCTGCAACAACAGCCTATTGTGGCTCGGTGGAGAAAACTTATAAGCGCAGCTTTATACAAATCTACGTCTGTGACGATAGTCAATGCGATCTTCAGTAAACAGAGGTCAAAAAAGACTAATTAATTGTCTGCACCTTGACAACAAGCATCACAATGTTGGAAACAATTGAAAATTATTTAACTGAGTTTATAAGGACTGTTGAGTATGGGTAAACAGCACCTTACCCTTTAATAATTAGAGCGATTCCTTGTAGGTGTTAAGTATTGTAACACCCTGTGCAGACGTCCGTGATTGAGACATTCTTCAGTCATGCTTGTCATTATTATAATGAATGGTGCCTTTCTTCATATGGAAGCAACATTTTTTGCATATTCATTTCTTTTTTTTTTAATAAAAAGGCTAAGCTCTCAAATTAGGCAACATAAAGGCATAATAATGGCTGCAAATAAATGGCAGAGTTTGGCATGTTGGGAGCAAAGAAAAACAACTTCCTGCCCATGGCTGCCAGCTTGTCAGGAGTCAGTACCTTTTTCGGTTAGGTAGTTTGAAAGATGGCAGCAGGCTTTGGCAATCCGTTTGTCATCGGGTAAAGCGGTCTTCCTCTTCTTCGCGTAGTGAGATAAACCAGCTGCAAAAATAGAAGAGACAATCATCAGACAGAGGGAATTCTAAATCGTTCTCGAATTATATTTTTAACAAGACTTTCTTGAAAGGGCAGAAAGTTTTGTTTTTTTCAGTGAATAAAATAGGGAGAACAAAAAATAATATCTAAAGATAGCAGGGTATTTATGGAGGCTTGCCAAAAAATAACAACGAACTTAATTATGATCATATTTAACAATATTTATGTATCTGCTATTTTTGCGCTTCCCGCCTTCTTAGTGGTTCAGAAGACTCAAGAAACAGTCTATATTTTAATTCGACAAGGCAAAGAACTCTTGGATATATACGATGGCGCTGCGTGATGGTAAACGCGTGCAGCTGATGACGTTAACTTACATGGCTACCCAATTGGCCACAGCCCTTAAACATTTCCTTCTGAGCACAAAATAATAAGTAAGATTATGAATTCACAATCCTAATTCTTTAAAAAAGTTGTTTTTATCGAGGTTCGAAGGCGATAAAGTAAACAAATAGCGTTTGAAAACTGTGGAAAACACGAGAACAGAACCTAGTTGACGTGCCCCCGAGGAGTGGCGTAACCGTCCCACCATTGGATGGGCCACATTATGTAAGGAAAAATCATTTTCTTTCCTTGAATTTGTTATTTTATTTCGCTCGCAACTTCCAAAAAAAAATGTAAATTTTACGGAAAAAAATGTTTCACTGTGTTACTACGCTGTCAGAGGTAAACCTCGCTGCATGTTTCAGACCAGTCAAAAAGTTGTCCTAGAGGCCCTGTAAAGGGATAGTGAATTGAAATTTTTATTTCCCCAAAAGGCCGTAGGACCGTTTATTGGGAAGCTGCAAACCCCAAAGACATCACTTTTACAACAATATCCTCAACGGATAGCTGTATCTTTTAAAAAAAAAGATGCAATTAAGCGAAGCGGGCAGGCCGTCTGACGTCATCATGTCAAAGGGCTCCTCCGAAGCTTGCCTGGGGACAGAGGAAAAGGCTACAAGCCTAGTAACGTGACGTCAGCTTTGCTTAATTGTGTTTTTCTTTTGCCAAAAACATGGCCATCTACTCGACATAATGTTATAGGAGTGATGTCTTGGAGTTTGTAGCTTCCAGATGTTGCTTCCACGTCCTTTTTAGATAAAATGCCGATTTCGATTCAGTATCATTTTCAGCACACTACATAATGTGTTCTTTTATTATAGGGCACACAGTGCTACGCTCTTTCCCCGAATCACTCTCTTGGCGGCTCGAAGAAAGTAAACATGTCAGCCAATAGACAGAGCCGAGAGAGTTCAAAATCAGCTGAGGTCTTCAGAGTCGTCAGATTTTAAGAGTGTGATTTTTTTCGGCAGGGACTGCTCCAAAGACAGAGGTATAGACTCAAAGTTTGTCTGAAAATAATGTTTAAATATATTAATAGCATTTTTATCGCTTAAAAAAAGTTTCCTAGTTGAAGGAAATAGTGAATGGCAAGTGTTTCGTTTTCTGTTCTTCACCGAATTAAAAAAGGAGATAGCTACTTGAATGTCAACTGAATTCACTGTATATTCGTCAGGCTGGGCAGACCTTAGATGGGTGAATAACCATTGTTGGCCGTGCGTGCTAAAATTGCAAGGTAAATGCTTTGAATCACGCGTCAGCGGCTGCTCCAGTAAAGGCTACCCGCTCGCGATTGCACAGCCTTCGCAGTTAGTTCATGCTGAGGCGAGACGAGGTATAGTGCCATTTGCTCATTCAATATAGCAAAACCCACCACATGTCGGCTCCGAGCAGCATGATGATGATACCCAAGAGCTATTTGGCGTGTGGTCTATAAAACCTATATAATGCACGATGCCGAACCTGCCATTTGCTGCATAGTTTAGAGCCAGGAAGGTGGACGTGCAGCAAGGCACGCACCTGCAATTGCATCCACTTTGGCTGGTGTAATGGGATTCCTTCCCCCGGCGCCATACTTTATCACACTCCTATTGACCAGGTCCTCGTCCTTGTAGAGGCACCAGGCCAACAGAATCAAAAGCGCAAGTCGGTCTTGGCCTTACCTATGACCCAGTCAAATTTTTTTCCTGGTAGGGAAACCCTGCCTCCAAGGTAACGCTGCAAGTGCAAACATAATCTTAAAGAGACAGGTGCTCAAGCCACTTTTAGTGCAGGTATAGTAACCGGACGTATTCCCCAGTGGTGCAATTGCCATCCTGTTCCTCCCAGGTATTAGGAGTTCTCCCAAGGAAGCAGCAATGATGCTAGAAAACCGAAAGCGCCATGCTGTCGAAAATATGCAGATGCTCTTCTAACCTCTGGTGAATAAGACTAGCAGGCACAAGTGCCGCTGTCGTCATGGCGTTCCAACTTGTGACAGTGAAGTGACTGTGTACTGTCGAGGCACCAAAAAGAATGGTGCGGTAAACACACCGGATGGCTAACCCCCACCTAAAACCCCTTGATGCGTTTATGCTAGTTTCGTAAGTGGCGTCAAAGCGCCTGAGCACGAGGCCGTGCAGCAGTTGGAAACAAATGGCGTGTACACAGTAAAGGTTTTTACACCTTTAAGGGTGTAAACCAGTTTGTCCCAGGGCTAACACCCTTAGGGTGTTGAGGCAAGCACCCTTCATAATGGGTGTTTGCCCAGCACCCTTGGCAAAGGGTGCTTGGCATGGAATGGGTGCCCGCTGTGGTGGCCCAGTGGACGCTGGGCCGCCCCAGCCAATCCAGCGCCGGGAGAGTATCACGCGACATTTTGGTTGTTCAGGGTCACATGATGCTCTCTCAACGCTGTATTGGCTGGGATGGCTGGTAGATTCCGCCGCGCTCGGACGAAAGGTGAAATGAAGTACAAGCCCCATAGCCGGAGATTTAGGGAGTGACTGATTGATTGATTGATTGGGGGTTTATGGCGCATCAGCAACTAAGGCTATATTGCGCCAAGCTTAGACTATTGCAATTTGGGTTTAAGAAGAGGAAAGAGCTATAGTAGCGAAATATATGATAAAACCATGAACATGAATGTGTAAAAGTGCAAACAATATGACAATGAATTTAGAATAGAAAGTTAAATCACAGTCGGTGTAGAAGGCCGATATCTGTGAGGAAATTAAAAGCCCAACTGTATGAAATGAGCGGTTCGTCACCTAGTAGTAGGGCAAGTTGTAGTGGAACGTGTTCTTTATAAAGCAGTGAGAAGTGTTTATACCGGCATTGGTCATACATAGGGCATTCAATGAGTATGTGCATAATACTTAGAGGTAGGTTACAGTGCACACATTCAGGTGCATCGTCCCCGCTCAAGAGATGTCCATGTGTGAGACAAGTATGACCGATTCGTAACCTACAAAGTATGACTTCATAAAAGCGCTCCCGATGTTGGGCACTCTCCCACTCGCCTAGAAAAGGTTTGATTGCGTGTAGTTTGTTGCTGGTTCCGCTGTTTCACTGCAGCTGCCACTTTGCTTTGATGCAACGTTTGAGAGGGTTGTTGTAATGTTTGCAGGGTATTTGGTGTGTGTCAATTTCTCGATCATTAGCAGAGCTGGCTGCACAATCCGCTGCTTCATTTCCAGGAATGCCAACATGGCTAGGAACCCAGCATAAGACTATGTCAAGATTTTTCTTAGCAGCCAGGATAATCTCGTGCTTTAACTCAGAAACCAGTGGGTTTTTTACACGGTTCATTGATGCGACTTCCTTCAGAGAGCTTAAAGAGTCGGTGTAGATTACAGCGTGAGAAAGTCGTTTTTTGATTATGTAATCAACAGCCAGCAGCAAACCATAAAGATCTGCTGTTAGTATAGAGGCTTTTGAATTTATTCTCTTCACCTGATTTGCCGATGTTCCCACCATAGCACAGCCTACTACCGAGTCTTTTTTGTCCCGCTTTGTAAAAACTGGCATACTCGTGATATTTGGTCTGAAGCTCAAAGAAGTCCTGCCTTATGACTTCCTGTGGAACATTCTTTTTGTTATACTTGGTCAGTGTAAGGTTGCAATTTATGTGGCAGTTGTTCCATGGAGCTATATCTGTTGGGTACTGGACTAGCTGAGGCTTTGCATTAATCTCAACAGATTGTGCTGCAGTATTATTCCTCATAGAAAAAGGGGGGACTATGGAAGGTTTGTTTTCAAATGTGCGTTGGAACTTGATAGTCTCAATATTATCTCGAACGGGGTGCTCCGCGACAGAGCGCACCCTGACAGAGTACATAAAACCCAGGGAAAACCTCCTATACTCAAGGGACAGTTCGTTTGCTTCCGCGTAAAGGCTAAGCACTGGGGAGGTGCGAAATGCACCTGTAGCCAATCGCAGTCCCTGATGATGAATAGGATCTAACAACTTTAGAACTGATGCCAGAGCAGAATTATAGACAATACAACCATAATCAAGCTGTGAGCGAATGACTGAACGATAGATACGCAACAGACACAGTCGGTCGGAGCCCCATGATACATGTGACAAGACCTTAAGGATGTTCAGAGATTTAAGACACTTGAGTTTTAAGCTCTTAATGTGTGAAACGAAAGTCAACTTGGAATCGAACACAAGGTCCAAAAACTTGTGTTCATTTTTTACAACAATAGGGGAACCATACATGTTCAAAGACGGTTCCTGATAAGCACCACGTCGACGAGAAAAGCTGACACAAGCTGTTTTTTTTTTGGGGGGGTGAGAAAATTTAAAACCATTTGTATCGGCCCATCTGTCCAAATTATTGACCGCAAGTTGGACGCGACGTTAACAAATTGAGGACTTACAGGATGAAACGGAGATATGGAGATCATCAACATATAAAGAATACTGCACCGAAGGAGGGATTGCACGGCCAATGGAATTAAGTTTGATGATAAAAAGAGTGACACTTAGTACACCCCCCTGAGGGACTCCATTTTCGTGTAAAAGCTCCTGAGAGTTTTTCTCAGCCTCACGCGGAAAGTGCGCTGCTGTATAGCACTCAACATTCGGCCACGGAAACCAAGATCGAACAAATCCTGCAATATGCCGTAACGCCAGACCGTGTCGTATGCCTTCTCCAAATCAAAAAAGATGGAGAGACACTGTTGCCTGTTGACAAACGCCTCACGTACGATGGTCTCAAAGCGGACGAGATGATCGACAGTGGATCGTGCTGAACGAAAGCCACACTGGAACTTATCAAGGCAGTTGTTTCGTTCTAGAAAAAAAATCAGTATCTTGTTAATCATCCTTTCTAGTGTCTTGAAAAGTCAGCTAGTTAGAGCTATTGGTCTGAAGCTAGATGCACAAGAGGGATCTTTTCCGGGCTTCAGTACTGGTACAACGATAGCAATCTTCCAAGAGGATGGAAAGTGGCCCTCGAGTCAAACTCCATTAAAAAGGTAGAAAATTAGCTCCATAGTGGATGGATGAAGATGTTCAAGCATTTTATAATGAATACCATCTGGTCCAGGGGCAGTTTGTTTGGGACAAAGAAGTGCCATTTGAAGTTCATATAATGTAAATAGAGTATTATAGGGTTCGTGCGTGCCACCTGATGTGTCACCAGCTTTTTTTTTGCATTTATCTTGTGTCGCTGAAACGTCGGAGTATAATTTTGGGAACCTGAGACATACTCGAAATGCTCACCAAGGATGTTGGCCTGTTCCTCAACACTTGCAGGACATACTTCATTTCGACTCAGGAGTGGGACAGTGAATGCCCGGTAGGAGCCGTCAATTTTATGTACCCGATCCCAGATTTCCTTCGCAAGTATAGTGGTGTTAATTGAGAAAGCGTACCCCCTAAAACTTTTTTTATTTGCTTGCCTTCGAATCCACCTCGCCTGGGCCCTTTTTCTTTTAAGTTTAATAAGATTGTGTGTTGTAGGGTAGCGCCTAAAAATACCCCAAGCTCGATTTTGTTCTTTTTGGCCTAACGGCAATCTTTGTTCCACCAGGGCTTAGGTCTCCTAAATAGATGCGAGGACGTCATGGGGATGGAAAGAATGGCAGCCTGTAAAATGTGGTGAGTGATATGTTCAGTGGCTCTGTCGATATCGAGATCGTCAAGTGATGTGCATGCGAAAAGAAACGATTCTTAGAAAGTTGACCCAGTCGGCGTTTTCGAATTTCCAAAGAGGAGAGCGCGTGGGGACTGTGATGGGAAGATGGTTAAATTCTAAAATGATGGAAAAGTGGTCACTTCCGTGAGGATTCGGGATGACCTTCCATGAATAAAATGGGAATAATGATGGGTGACAAATAGATAGGTCAATGGAAGTGAATGTGTGAGTTGTTAAACTAAAATATGTGGCTTCAATTGTGTAAACTAGGCACAATCCCGAGGAAAGAAGAAAGCGTTCAATGAAAGCCCCTCTGGTATCTCGTCTGCCACTCAACCACAAAGGATTGTGTGCATTAAAATCTCCCAAAAGAAGAAAAGGTGGTGGGAGCTGACTAACAAGGTCTTCAAGCTCTTCAAACTTTAGCTGATAACTGGGGGGTATATATAAGGAACAAACTATAATTAAACGATCTAACAATATGCGGGCTGCCACAGCCTCCACCGAAGTCTGCAGAGTCACTTCGCTACATGGGGTTGAGCGTTGCACTACAACTGCAACGCCTCCAGATGAATGAACGGCTTGTAACCGGTCCTTGCGAAACACCTGGAAGTACTTTATTATATTAGTGTGGCTCCCTTTTAGATGTGTTTCCTGCAAGCAAAATGCAATGGGGCCGTGATCATCTAGTAGCTGGCTCACATCGTCATATTTAGCAAGGAGGCCTCTACAGTTCCACTGAAGAAAAAGAAACATTGATATTCTAAAAGGAAGTCAGATCAATATTTATATATATATTGTGGAGACGAAGAAACGAACACTAGTTCTCGCGGTGTCCAGGCTCCGACTGCCCCGCGTGCCAGCTCGTCCCCGATCGTCGGTGCTA